>PVNU02003179.1:0-28752 GCA_003013855.2 Liriodendron chinense
GCTATTGTCCAACCTATGGCTTCCCTATGTTTTTTGAGTAACTCAATCAACTTGAGCTCTTGGTCTTTCTCAAGGTGGGAGGCAATGACAACTGGGAACGTTTCCTCTTGACCCAAATATACGTATTTAAGCTCGGATGGCAGTGGTTTGAGGTCAAGCTTCGGTGGTTTGATGTTAGACGGTAGAGGCCTTGATGTGGTTGGTGGCAATTTTTCAAAATGGGGCCTCCACCGGCTAGTATCAACTACCGGTCTTTCTGCTTGCACAATTTCACTAATGATGGGGTCTTCAGAATCCATGAAGTGTGCTAAGCATGTCTCCAAGCTTTCCAGTGGTTCAAGTTGGAGGAGTTCTTCTTCTTCAAAAGTTTCAAGCATGTTTACATCGAAGAACTCATCATCATCGATATCCCTATGTCTTTTGCCCTAGTGAAACACATTCACCTCTAGTGTCATGTTTCCAAAAGATAGTTGCATCACCCCATTCCGACAATTGATGATTGCGTTTGATGTGGCAAGGAATGGGCGGCCTAATATTACCGGTATTTGGGTGCTAGCATCCAAAACCGGTTGTGTGTCCAAGACTATAAAATCTACCAGGTAATAGAATTTGTCAACTTGGACTAGAACATCCTCAATTATCCCCCTCGGTACACGGATAGATCTATCAGCGAGTTGCAATATGGTTTTGGTGGGTTTTAATTCACTAAGACCCAATTGCTCATATACCGAGTATGGGATCAAGTTCACACTCGCCCCTAAATCTAACAAGGCACGTTCGATCCGGTAGTCTCCAATGATACATGAGACAGTGGGACTACCGGGATCTTTGAATTTTGGGGGGGGTCTTTTGAGTGAGGATGGCACTCACTTGCTCAGTTAAGAAGGCCTTTTGCTGCACATTATATTTGCGTTTTGTTGTGCATAGGTCTTTTAGAAACTTGGCATAAGAGGGAATTTGTTTGATGGCATCAAGCAAAGGGATATTGATCTTGACTTGTCTGAATATCTCTAGAATATCTTGAGAATTTGGGAGAGATTTTGGGGCAACCAATCTAGAAGGGAATGGTGCTACGGGCTTGTAAATACGTTCCGGTTGTTGTGGGGCTAAGTTAGATCCATTTTCATCCTCAGAATTTACCAGATCATTAGGCTCATCGGCCTTCACCGGAATAGTTTTGTCAATTTGTTTACCACTTCTAAGGGTGGTAATGGATTTAGCTTGCTCCATGTTTTGGTTGGAAGGATTAGGGATGCTTACTTCATGTACTTGCTTTGGATTGGGCTGAGGTTGGGCCGGAAAGGTCCCTTCCCTAGCATTCAAGCGTCCCTTAATCTCATCAACCGAGACTTTAAGCTCTTGGAACATTTGCTGATTCGATTCATTTATTTATGCTTGCCCTTGCATAAACGCTTTCAAGGTATCCTCCAATGATAATTGAGGTGGGGCCATATTTTGCATGGGTGGCCCTCTTTGGGAGTTGGTAGGATTGCCCGTAGGAGCATTCTTCCAACTGAAATTCGGGTGGTTCTTCCAACTCTCATTGTACGTATTACCTACCAGTCCATTGAAGGGCCGTTGATAACCATATGTGGCATTGGCTGTCTCATGTAGCACTTCCTGAAACGCAGGAATTGTGGGACAATCTTGCGTAGCGTGTAAGTCGGTGAGGCAAATCCCACATGTGGTTTTAACAGCTTCCTTGGACTTGGGAACTCCACTTTTGCTAAGTTCCATGGCCTCAACCTTCCTAGTGAGGTTGGCTATCCTTGCATTCACGTCGTCCTCCTCTTTAAGGACATAGATCCCTCCTTTCTCTTGAGTGGGCTTGGAGTTCTTGGGTTTATCCGAGGTATCCCAAGATTGGGCATTTTCAGCCAACATGTCCAAGTAACTCCAAGCCTCATCTGAATTTTTACTCATAAACTCGCCATTGCACATCATTTCCACAAATTGGCGCATATTGGAACTTAATCCATCATTGAAAAAATTTATAACTCGCCAACTCTCATAGCCATGATGTGGGCAAGCAAGTAGGAGATCCTTAAATCTCTCCCAACATTGGAAAAAAGATTCACCCTCTTTAACCGAAAAATTCATTATGGCTCTTCGAAGGGTGTTCGTTTTATGAGCCGGGAAGAACTTTTTCAAGAATTCCCGGTTCATCTCAACCCATGACCTAATCGAGTGCGGTCTAAGAGAGTGAAGCCAATCTTTGGCTCTTTCTTTCAAGGTGAAGGGAAAGAGTTTAAGTCTGATAGTATCGTCGGAAACATTGGTGTAATGCAAGGTCGCCAACACTTCTTCAAATTCTTGCAAGTGTAAGTATGGGCGGTCAGAGTCTAGCCCATGGAATTTAGATAAAAGTTGAATTACGCCCGGTTTTATGTCAAAGTTTCCACCGTTTGCTAGTAGAACTATGCAAGAAGGTGTAATTGCACGGGCAGGTTGTAGGTAGTCCCGTAGTGATCTCAATTGAGGAACATTATGTACTTCATTCTCTCCTACTCCTTCCTGATTTGCGTTTGTAGTTGGAGTAGGGGGGGGGGATTCCTTACAGGTGTTTGATCCATACTCCCCAAACTTTCACAATGCTCTTGATAATTCCGGACTCGTCTATGGACTGACAATGGTCCAACTAAACCACCTTCAGATTGGAGACGATTTGAGTGATTACGTTCCCAACGGGACATAAACCACTCAACCAAAAATCAAAGCTAATCCTAACCTAGAAAACTGAAATCTGAAACTAATCTAAAAGAAACTAAGTTAGAAAGGTATCACCTGATGCGCTTGAACTTAGAGAAGAATTCCTACAAAACAGAAAACTTTGCTAGTTCTAAGAAAATCAGAAAAACCTATCTACTTCTACAGCCACTGAACTATTTGAAAACCGTTATCTAATTCCCCGGCAACGGCGCCAAAAACTTGTTCGCTCGCCTCAAGTGTAAGGCTGCGATGTAGTAATAAAACTCGGTAAGACCGAGGTCGATCCACAGGGAAATAGAAACAAGCTTCCAAACTACTCCAGCAACTCAGTTTATGGAAGAAATTCAGATTCAATTGTATATTTAACTAAAACAGCAACTTAATGAAAAATCAGAGATATAAAGTACTAAGGCTTTCAAGGATCCACTTGTAGCAACCCTATGTCAATTCAGTCAATCCAAGTGGAGATCACAACTAGATTTGAAGTCCTATCTCTCATCTAGTTGGAAAATAAAGCATTCACACACATTCAATCCAAATCAAGTTGAACTTCCAAATTCTAATCCATTCAAGGATTACTATAATTCGAATCTAAACAAGCAACCTGTGATAATCTCAGAGAATTGCAAGGAATTCATGTCCTGGGTACATGAACTCTCATAAAACATCTCAAACTACCACTTTTGGAACTGAAACATAAGAAACATCTAAACTTGAATTGAAAAATACTTGAATTAAACTGAATCCAACATAGAATTAACTACAAGCTTCACCTCTCAGCCTTAGCTGAGAGGTTCTAGCCGAGCATTGTCATGCTGCAACTAAAATCTCAAAATAAAAGCATAAAAACAGAAAAACCCGAATAGGAGAGTTGCAGACGCTCCACGATCACTTTCCCTCCTTAGAACCTCGTTCCTTAGCTTCTCTGGTGTCCTAGGAAGAACCCCTAGGTGTCCTTTTATAGCAATAAACCTCCCTTGCGTCGGATTCTGCGAAAGATTACGCATTGCGCAGCAATTTTCAGAGTCCTAATTTAGAAAGAACTCTCCATACGCAGAGCCGACCGGTCGTGACCGGTCGGACTGGCTTTTCAAACAGTCCAGGAAATGCTGCCGACCGGTCAAGACCGGTCGGACAGACCTGGCCATCAGTCCAGCGTGTGTATCCGACAGGTCATGACCGGTCGGACCAAGTTGGCCACCTTCCAGTGTGCATGGCCGACCGGTCAAGACTAGTCGGCCTGTCTTCAATGTGTACAGCCTTCATGACCGACCGGTCATGCTTCCTTGTTGCCCCTTTGATGTGGCTGACCGGTCGGACGACCGGTCTGCCTTGTTTTTCTTCAACTTTTTCTTCTTTTCTTCATTCTCTTTTCTCCCTCTTTCTTCTTCTTTCTTTGGTCCATCTTAGGACTTCCTCCAATGTCTTCAAATAACCCTTATTAAGCTCCAATTGGATGGAGTCCGCTCTCATCCCTACAATCACAAAAACATGTGTTATGTGGGCCCTTAAATCATGAAAATCATGCAAACCATGTCATGTAATGGGCAATGCAATGTATAAATTGGAGGTTCAACACCAACCATTTTGAAATATCATTTTAGGGTATGATACCAAAAATGAAGCTGAGTCAAATATTAGGTGGACCACACCATAGAAACAGTCGTGATTGAATCTCTACACCTGAAAACTTCATGGATTTCACCGGAATGTTTATTTGCCATTATTTTCCATCTAACCTATTTGTAAGGTCACAAACACCTAGATGAATAGACCACAAAAATATCATCTTGATCCAAAGCTTTTGTGGCCCCACAGGAAGTCTTTAATGGTCAATCAGCACTGTTTCCTCTACTATGTCCCATTTGGGACTTAGAATTGCTTCATTTTTTGGAACACGCCCTAAAATGAACTTTCAATATGGATGTACGGCGTGGATGTAGTCACATTCATCAGAGTGGCCCCACGGTCAGGGTTCCCACCCACCAGGATTCGGGTTCTCACCTTTTTTTGTATAATGTCCGGGACTTAGAATTGCTTCATTTTTTGGAACACGCCCTAAAATGAACTTTCAATATGGATGTACGGCGTGGATGTAGTCACATTCATCAGAGTGGCCCCACGGTCAGGGTTCCCACCCACCAGGATCCGGGTTCTCACCTTTTTTTGTATAATGTCCTAAAAATATCTCACAAAGTGGATGGACCGGTTTAGATTTCTCAAAATATCAATTTTGGTATAATGTCCTAATGTCCTAAAATTGTTATTTTTTTTTAAACAATACAATTTTATTTTTCAAAATCACATTTTTTAATAAGCTTGTCAACTTTCAGAATTCAAAATGTCAATTTTTTTTTATCAAATTTCTCAAAAAATTTCAAAATACAAAATCCTATTTTATTTTAAAAAATTGTAATTTTCTTCAATTTTTTTTCACACTTATAAATTTTATTCTCTCTTCACAGTTTTTTTCAAAATCTTAATTTTTTAAGAATGACAATTTCTTTATGGTTCTTTGTAAATCCCGAATTTCTTTTCAAAATCTCGTTATTTTAAATCTTAATTTTTCTTAAACATTATTAATTTTATTACATTTTTTTTTTCAAACTTCTTAATTTTTTCTCAAAATCCCAATTCAATACATAAACACTTTTTTCAAAATGTCAATTGTTTTTTCAACATTTCAATTTCTATCAAATTTCTCAATTTTTTTTACAAAATACAAAATCTAAATTTCTTTTTAAAAATCACAATTTTTATTTTGAAAATCTATTTTTTCAAACCGATAAATGTTATTCAAAATTCTTGATTTATGTCAAAATGCCAACTTTTTTTTAATTCCTTTTAAATCCTAATTTATGTCAAAATTCTTTTAGATTTTTCATTTTTTTTAATCCTAATTATTTTCAAAATTTTGATTTTTTCTACATTTCAATTTTTCTTAAACATTATTAATTTTATTACATTTTTTTTCAAACTTATAAATTTTATTCAAGATTAACTCAACATTTTTTCAAAATCACAATTTTTTAAACTTTCCGATGTTCATTTTCAAAATGCTAATTTTTTGAAAATCTAATTTTTTTTTTATCAAAATATGTCAATATCTTTCAAACTGCAAAACCTCAATCTTTCTCAAAGTCTACATTATTTCAAACTTATACACTTCATTCAAACGTCTCAATTTATTTCAAAATGTCAATTTCTTTCAAAATTCTAGTTCTTTTTTAAATTTAGAATATTATTTTCAAAATCTCGAATTTTTCCAAATCCCATTTTTATTTAAATATTGTTAATTTTTATTAAACTTGTCAACTTTTTTTTCTAAAAATTCAAAATTCTTGATTTATGTCAAAATGCCAACTTTTTTTAATTCCTTTTAAATCCTAATTTATGTCAAAATTCTTTTAGATTTTTCGTTCTTTTTTAATCCTAATTATTTTCAAAATTTTGATTTTTTCTACATTTCAATTTTTCTTAAACATTATTAATTTTATTACATTTTTTTTCAAACTTATAAATTTTATTCAAGATTAACTCAACATTTTTTCAAAATCACAATTTTTTAAACTTTCCGATGTTCGTTTTCAAAATGCCAATTTTTTGAAAATCTTTTTTTTTTATTATTAAAATATGTCAATATCTTTCAAACTGCAAAACCTCAATCTTTCTCAAAGTCTACATTCTTTCAAACTTATACACTTCATTCAAACGTCTCAATTTATTTCAAAATGTCAATTTCTTTCAAAATTCTAGTTCTTTTTTAAATTTAGAATATTATTTTCAAAATTTCGAATTTTTCCAAATCCCATTTTTTCTTAAATATTGTTAATTTTTATTAAACTTGTCAACTTTTTTTCTAAAAATTCAAAATTCTTGATTTATGTCAAAATGCCAACTTTTTTTAATTCCTTTTAAATCCTAATTTATGTCAAAATTCTTTTAGATTTTTCGTTCTTTTTTAATCCTAATTATTTTCAAAATTTTGATTTTTTCTACATTTCAATTTTTCTTAAACATTATTAATTTTATTACATTTTTTTTCAAACTTATAAATTTTATTCAAGATTAACTCAACATTTTTTCAAAATCACAATTTTTTAAACTTTCCGATGTTCGTTTTCAAAATGCCAATTTTTTGAAAATCTTTTTTTTTTTTTATCAAAATATGTCAATATCTTTCAAACTGCAAAACCTTAATCTTTCTCAAAGTCTACATTATTTCAAACTTATACACTTCATTCAAACGTCTCAATTTATTTCAAAATGTCAATTTCTTTCAAAATTCTAGTTCTTTTTTAAATTTAGAATATTATTTTCAAAATCTCGAATTTTTCCAAATCCCATTTTTTTCTTAAATATTGTTAATTTTTATTAAACTTGTCAACTTTTTTTCTAAAAATTCAAAATTCTTGATTTATGTCAAAATGCCAAATTTTTTTAATTCCTTTTAAATCCTAATTTATGTCAAAATTCTTTTAGATTTTTCGTTCTTTTTTAATCCTAATTATTTTCAAAATTTTGATTTTTTCTACATTTCAATTTTTCTTAAACATTATTAATTTTATTACATTTTTTTTCAAACTTATAAATTTTATTCAAGATTAACTCAACATTTTTTCAAAATCACAATTTTTTAAACTTTCCGATGTTCATTTTCAAAATGCCAATTTTTTGAAAATCTAATTTTTTTTATTTATCAAAATATGTCAATATCTTTCAAACTGCAAAACCTCAATCTTTCTCAAAGTCTACATTATTTCAAACTTATACACTTCATTCAAACGTCTCAATTTATTTCAAAATGTCAATTTCTTTCAAAATTCTAGTTCTTTTTTAAATTTAGAATATTATTTTCAAAATCTCGAATTTTTCCAAATCCCATTTTTTCTTAAATATTGTTAATTTTTATTAAACTTGTCAACCTTTTTTCTAAAAATTCAAAATTCTTGATTTATGTCAAAATGCCAACTTTTTTTAATTCCTTTTAAATCCTAATTTATGTCAAAATTCTTTTAGATTTTTCATTCTTTTTTAATCCTAATTATTTTCAAATTTTTTATTTTTTCTACATTTCAATTTTTCTTAAACATTATTAATTTTATTACATTTTTTTTCAAACTTATAAATTTTATTCAAGATTAACTCAACATTTTTTTCAAAATCACAATTTTTTAAACTTTCCGATGTTCGTTTTCAAAATGCCAATTTTTTGAAAATCTAATTTTTTTTTTTTATCAAAATATGTCAATATCTTTCAAACTGCAAAACCTCAATCTTTCTCAAAGTCTACATTATTTCAAACTTATACACTTCATTCAAACGTCTCAATTTATTTCAAAATGTCAATTTCTTTCAAAATTCTAGTTCTTTTTTAAATTTAGAATATTATTTTCAAAATCTCGAATTTTTCCAAATCCCATTTTTTTCTTAAATATTGTTAATTTTTATTAAACTTGTCAACTTTTTTTCTAAAAATTCAAAATTCTTGATTTATGTCAAAATGCCAAATTTTTTTAATTCCTTTTAAATCCTAATTTATGTCAAAATTCTTTTTGATTTTTCGTTCTTTTTTAATCCTAATTATTTTCAAAATTTTGATTTTTTCTACATTTTAATTTTTCTTAAACATTATTAATTTTATTACATTTTTTTTCAAACTTATAAATTTTATTCAAGATTAACTCAACATTTTTTCAAAATCACAATTTTTTAAACTTTCCGATGTTCGTTTTCAAAATGCCAATTTTTTGAAAATCTATTTTTTTTTTTATCAAAATATGTCAATATCTTTCAAACTGCAAAACCTCAATCTTTCTCAAAGTCTACATTATTTCAAACTTATACACTTCATTCAAACATCTCAATTTATTTCAAAATGTCAATTTCTTTCAAAATTCTAGTTCTTTTTTAAATTTAGAATATTATTTTCAAAATCTCGAATTTTTCCAAATCCCATTTTTTCTTAAATATTGTTAATTTTTATTAAACTTGTCAACTTTTGATCTAGGGGATCAACGTCTATCAACAACGGCTTTTAGAGAGTTTGAACGGTCGAGACGACAAGCTATGCAAGGGCTGCAAGCTTCCCTCCACCGTATAGCATACGCCATAGAATTCTATGTTCGTAATGGAATCTCATTTCCGGGTTTCGCTGGATTTCACAATCAAGTTGCTCGTAGAGCGCCCCCAGCGACGAGTCGTGGGGTTATCCCAGATCAATTACACTCAAAAGATCGATCTTACAAGAGAACGATAAATCTTTCAAACTTCAACGGCCAGGATCGCGTCGATGAATGAATATCTGAAGTTGAGTATCTCTTCAACTACATGTAAATTCCTGATGAGGGAAAAACTTCAATCGCAACATGCCATTTGACAAATGACGCTTGGGATTGGTGGGAATACATTCAACAATGTCGAAAGAAAGAAGGAAAACCACCAATTCGCTCGTGGCAGTGGTTTAAACGACGATTGCTGGCCCCTTTTTTTTACAACGAAGAATATCTTAGTTAGACGGAGCCTCAAAAGTGTCTCAGTCCTGTCAGCGATGCACATGTTATGCCTACGGAAATGGAAGGCTCTCAACAACGCACATGTGTCATTCATGCAGACAAGGGAGAACCTCTTGAAACTTTTGAAGTGGAGGTCGTTCATACAGATACGGGAATCCCTCTCGAAGGACCTACTGAATCAGTTGAGGTTGAAGTCGTGCGAGGAGAGGATGAGGTACAACCCACCATCGTCTCAGAAAATATTCAAAGGTCTAAGAAGATGGAAGAAGATGATATCCCAGATGTGGTAAACAAGGAAGAGGATCATGTTGTCGCTCCAGAAATTGTAGACTGGATTGGCAAGAGTTCATGAATGTGTCAGAGGCTAATTTTTCTCTGATAGAGTCAATCTTCAGTAGCACAGTTGGTATGACAGATCCGTTTGCAATTTTTCTTGTTCACAATGAGACCAATGAGAACAAGGTAGTGATGTTTGCTGCGCTATGTCAGGGATTGGCCAAGGACACGTATCACCAATCAATTCCGTTGGTGACTCTGAGCATGGGTCACAAAACAAGGCTACGGAAGAAGAAAATGAATCTTTATCATAACTTGAAGCGAAACTCGAGGATGAGCTTTTTTCAAGTGGGGAAGAATGATGTAGGATAAGAACCCTCTAATCAAAGGCGAGGATCACCCACATTCTTATCATATATGGACCGAAAAATGATCAAGCAAAAATCGGCAAAAACGACAAATTTCCCATGTATGGACCAAAAGAAGGTGAACCGTGAATTGGCCATAAATTTTTATCCGGGAGGAGTTACGGGACGCACAACATATGGATTCCAACTGAAATTTTGTTTTGGTGTGAACTGACCCACAAAAGTGGGTCAAATTCGTCCGTTTCTTTAGAAAACGCACGGTTACAGCAGAAAAAGGGGATTTTAGGAGAAATTTATTATCTTTAGTAATTCTGATTTTTAGTGTGTCTCTTTCTATTTTTAGAGTTATTTTTTAATTAGGAGTTTCTATTTTTTTTTTTAAATAATGAGTTTTATAAAGACTCTACTTAGTAGTAGTGTTTAATTAGGATTTTACAATTTTTAGTGACTTTCTATTTTGGGAAACTTACTGTTTTTGATAAGTATGAATTAGGGATTAGTTAAGGATATTTAAGAATGTTAAATTCTTTTTTAATGTTAACTTTCATATTATTATTCAATAAAATTTTCGTTTTTACTAATTTTCTCTAGTGGATTTGAGATTTTCCCTCGTGGATTCGATGAAGCCTTGTTGAGGAGTCCAGGGAGCCTTGTGGATTTAAGGTAGTTATCCCATGAGGAAGATGGTGATCAACCTCACCACGTCCCCCCTGTGTCACAATCATATGAGTACACGTGTGATTACACAGCATTATGAAGTGGAGAACGAAGGGAGTAATCGAAATTATAGCTAATTTCGTGGTGATCCAGCTGGCGTTCCGAGACAATGCCACAACACCATATTAGATGAACAAATGTGAACAAATCAGCAAGTCAGTTACAAAAGGTAATAATGAAATGAAGTAACAAAAATGGAAGCTCAGAAGTTCAATCGCCCGGGAGAATCAAGCAATTACATAATAGATGATTATAAATAGCAAGGAGGAAGGCCGACCTCAGGGTCCAGCACCAACCAAATCAAACAAATTGCTCAGTTTATCATGTTTCCTTTTATGTTGTTATCTGCGCTTCTTAGCATAATCTATCTTTGCTTTCATTAGTCTAGTCTTTTTCTTGTTTGGGATTACCTCCCATAGAAGAAAATCCATAGCTAGAATCCAGTAGCAATAGTGGTAATATTAACAAAAGTCGACGCTTATACACTGGACTTAGTTTGATAGTGTATTGACTTCCAAAAGGTGAACTACAATTTGTTACAAGTAACAGATTGTAAGTATTACCTTTTGTTATTTGATTTACATTATCCGATTTTATATGAAAAATTTCTTTTAAGGCAAGAGTGCGACCCATCTTTGGAGGACGAACTCCACCCTCCAAGTATCGCCTAATTCTATTTAAATAACCAAATGAGTGGCTAAATAGGCAGCCGATTGCACAAACCATATATAGCTGATCACGGCATGTCTTCTTTTTCTGACACTCGAGGTCATCGTTGTTCAGCTGGAATCGAGTTGCACAATCTGTTCTGGCACACCCGCACATATCTCACATGTGTGGCCGAAGAATATATATATATATATATATATATATATACACCAACACCTGGTAAAATCATATGTTGGTGCCCCCTTTCAAAGAGATGAGAGAGAGAGAGAGAGAGAGAGAGAGAGAGAGAGAGAATTTGGGCCATACACATGCTCGGATCTTGTTATCCAGCTGTTCTAACTGGGATTCAGAGGGTAGAATTTATCCATTCCCCGTAACAGTCGATAAGACGGACATCTTAGAAGAGAGACGGTACAATCTTGGATTTTTTGGTACAGGTCCATCTAGATCGGAAGCGGATTGCGAGGTGTGACACACAACTGACCTCGGTGGTGTGTTGATGTCACCAAGTCCTGTAGGCCCACCATGATTTATGTCTTATATTCATCTTGTCCATTCATATTTTGATATCATTTTAGGGAATAACCCAAAAAAATGAAGCAGATCCAAAGGTCTAAGTGAACCACACCACAAAAAAAAAAAAAAAAAGAGTGGGGGATCAAAACGCATACCATTGAAAACTTTGTAACGGCCACAAAAGTTTTGGATCAAGCTTATATTTTTGTTCATTTAGATCTTTGCTAACTTATGAACAGGTTGGATAGCAAATAAACATCATGGTGAGCCCAAGGAAGCTTTCAACTATGGGCGTCATTAATGTCCCCACTTCTTTCTGTGATATGTTCTACTTGAGCTTTGGATTTCCCTCATTTTTGGGCAGGTGTGGATATAACAGATACATCAACGTGAGGCCCATAGGTCTTGGTGATGCTAACACATCATGTTGGTCGGTGGTGTGTGGCAATCCGCTTCCATCTAGATCAAGTGGACTTCCGTTGATCAGGCCTTTTTTAAGGGCTTGCAGGTGAGAAACTTATGGCACAATGATGAATAGATGATACGTATTCAGCTAGGAAACCCAATCAGGAAAATGCAATAACTCATGAAAAAATATCGATATTAGTGTTGTGGGGCTCATCCAACAATTCCATATGCATAACCCAGAGTGAATCTGCAAGCATCTGTCAGCGTTTTCCTTGTGTGATATGCCCCCCGTATAGAGAGATATCTGGAGCCTTATCGGCATCCCACCAACGAATTATGCTCCTGACACAATCACTAGAAGTGGACTGACCCATAAATACATCAATCGACTCCCATTGTGGGTGGAGCATATATACCAAAACGGCACTAATTACAACTGTTCGTTTTGACCACTAACGACTTTTTGGCCCTACATTTGCTGACCACCTATTGAGCGGTCGGGATAATCAGATCAAAGCGGTTATGTGTTTGTCGTTCCACTGTGGGCCCCACAATTTGATAAGATGCTTTGTGATGAGGGGGTGCGACTGCAGTGGATCCCTGAATGTGTTGACAGCTTATTTTCTGGCATTATCACAAAAGGAAGCAGATGCAAAATCTGAGGTGGACCACACTACAGAAAAACTGATTGATGGCTGACCTGATTGATGGCTCGGATATTGAACCTGTCAACCAGGCTGTCATATGTGGTGGCGTGTATGTTAGCCGACTGGTGGCCAAGGTGTGGTCCATGAGCAGAAAAATATGGTTGGGAACTTTGAGGTGACCACGTAGTGTCTTGACATGGAATATGGGGGACAAACATTTGTGGAACACTAATATATTCCTTAATATCCTGACGGAACATATCACACTGCATATGTCCTTTCCTCACATAGATAACAAAGTGGAATGGACCGACTCCGACTAATAGTATTAATATAAAAACTATTACTCTTTTCAAAATAAAAATTAC
This sequence comes from Liriodendron chinense, assembly GCA_003013855.2. Lineage (NCBI taxonomy): Eukaryota > Viridiplantae > Streptophyta > Magnoliopsida > Magnoliales > Magnoliaceae > Liriodendron > Liriodendron chinense. Next base: position 13,194 of record PVNU02003179.1, read on the forward strand.
CAAATGATCGATCCTTCTAAGAAACTTGTAAAACTTATAATTACTGAGACTGCACCATCAAATTGGAGAGTAAAGGAGTTAATCTATGCTACATTAATAATAATAATAAAAATAGATATATTTGAATGAAATTCCCGAAACATTCTGTAGGTGTGGGGGCATATATAGGGCTGTACACAAGTCGAGTACGTTCAAAAACTCGTCGGACTCGGCTTAGATCGGAAGTGAGTTTGGATCGAGTTGAGCCAAATTTTGGGTGCTCAAATGAATTCAAGTTGAGCACCCACCAGGGCCACACTCGACTCAGCTCGACTCGTGGCTCGAAATCGGCTCGATTTGACTTGGCTCAACTCGGATCGTGACTTGGAGTATAAATACCCCCCTAAAAAAAACCCTAATATTTTCATTTGAAAAAAAAAAACCGCCCGGCTGCTCGAGCACCCTAACCCTAAACCCTCTCCTTCTCTCTTTGTGCTCACCCACCCGGCCCCATCGGACCATCCCCACGGCCCACTACGGCTCTCTCTCTCTCTCTCTCTCTCTCTCTCTCTCAAGAGTCAAGTCTTAGCTCGACTCCGACCACCTCTAAACTGTCCTGCAGCTTGCCTGTCCGCTCAACACCAGCCACCCCCTGAGTTTCCTTCTCTGCTCGACGTCGGCCACCCCTTGCCTGTCCGCTCGACGCCGACCAGCCTCTAAGCTGTCCTGCAGCTTGCCTGTCCGCTCAACGCCAGCCACCCCCTGAGTTGCTTTCTCTGCTCAACGTCGGCCACCCCTTGCATGTCCGCTTGACGCCAGTCACCCCCTGAGTTGCCTTGTCTACTTGACGTCGGGCACCCCATGCCTGTCCGCTCGACATCAGCCACCCCCAAGCTGCCTAGTCTGCCTGTCCGCTTAACACCAGTAATCCCCTTCCCCCCTCCATTTTTTACATGATTTTCGGGCGAAAACTCAAACTTGAACTCGGAATTGGTGCTACAATCCAAAGATTGCACACCCAAGTGTAGGTAGCAAAGTAGTAAAATACTCAGTGAGACCGATGTCGAATTACAGGGATTGGGGTTAAGAATACTTAGAGAAATTAGTTTAGATGGGAGATATGAAATTTGATTTAATCCATGAGAATGGAGTAAATTGTGTGTAATGAAAGACAAAAATAGAAAGGGGGTTAAGGCATTAGGGAATCACCTTTGATTAATCCATAAGGTTTGATTCATTGGTTCAACTATAACTCAACCGAAATCAAATAAAGATCAATTCCAATCGGAAGATAAAACTATTAAACCACTTGCATATTTCATTAAAGATGGTGATCTTGACCGATTGATATGACCATAAAGCACTCGTTAGTTGATCACAGGGAATTCTAAGCATCCACTATGCTCGGAGTCGACAATAGATCAAAGAATTATACAGATCAACAACTTTGTCAAAAAGCCAATCGATAAAATCACAATTCATGCAATCAAGTGCATAGTTACAAGATTGGAGGCTGTGATTGATCGATCCAACAGTTAAGATCTCTTCCATCGATCACAAGGCATCCAAGCATCCATTGTACCCGAAGTCTACAATGGATCAAGGGATTTTACAAATCGATAACTTTACTTGCACTAGCCTGATGACCGTAGGGAATTTAAAACATCCATGTGCCCGGAGTCAACGATGGATTAAAGAACTTTATCGATCATGAACTAGCTAATTTGTGTGCAAGGGGATCCAAGCATCCATCATGCCCAGAGTCGACGATGGATCAAGGGTCGTGCACAACAATAGCTTCCACTGAGGTGGATAATCAAACCAATCAACCAAAGAGAACTCCAACATTCAAACCATCGATCATTGTTAAACTAAAAGAACTAAAGTTTGCAAATTTCTTCAAAGGCTTCACCCTTAGCCTTAGCTAGAGGTTTAGCCAACCATGCTACAATGGAAGACTAAAACTCACTAAGAAAGAAAAAACTATTCTACTCTACTTAATAAAAGAAAGAAAGAAAGAAAGAAAGAAGAGAGGAGAGAATAGAGGAATTTAGATTGGGGGATGATGGAAATGAGAAGGGGAGGCCTCTTTTTATAGCCATTTGGAAAGCTCCCAAGCCTAGGTAGTACTCCAAAACTAAGACAATTTTTTCTCTAGGTTTGGGCTTGGAGTTAAGCTTGGACGACATGTGGCATAAAAATTATTCCAAGCTTAGGTGTCACTCCAATCCTAGGACTAAAATTTCTCTAGGTTTGGGCTTGGAGTGAGGCTTGGATGTCCTTATACATGGAAGAGAGAGAGAGAGAGAGAGAGAGAGAGAGAGAGAGAGAGAGTTGTTAATGCACTTTTTTATGGCATACTAGTAGACATTATTTTTCAATTACTTAGGTCAGTGAGTCTAGTGTCAATTGAACTTAATGAAGATAAAGATCGAAGACTCAAGCGGACTTGCTGCATCGAGAAAGAAGAAACAGGTAAAAGAGATGCCTTATGAAGCCTTAACCTTGAACCTATCCAAAACCATAACCTCTAGATGACCTTAACCCAATTAGGAATACTTATAGTCATCTTAGATTGGCCCTAGGTGTCCCAAAAGATCACCAAAAGGTTAGCCAAAGAGGTGTCCTTGCTGTTGTAAAAATTATAACCAAGACAACATGCAAGGAAGGCTGTCCAACCGGTCTGACCCATGGCTGACCGATTGGCCAGTAGAATGAAAGGGGCAGCAACCAACTAGACCCCCCTGGCCTAGGTTTGACCTGTCATGACCGGTCGGTTGGTCTGGTCCGACTGGTCCTGACCGTTTGACCGACCCAAGTAGGAGACAGTAACTTGTCTGCTCTTCCTAGCCAATGGACAACCAATCATGATCGGTCATGGACCCCTGTTATGAGAGGACAATAACTCTTCAGGACCAGTCGAGACTAACCGTTATCTACCCATTTTAAATCCGTTGTAAGCTTTCTTATAAATAGGCTAGGCTCGATTTTTAGGGTAAGAAGAAGGATTTTGAGAGGAATGAAGCCACCATTTTTGGAGACCATTTGAGGCTCATATCCTAACATCAACAAGACATCTTCTTTGTGATTTAATAAAAGAATGGAGCATTCCAAGCTCAAAGAAGAAGATCATCTTACCCCTCTTTGATCTCTAGAGTTTGAATCAAACTTGATAATTATATTTATATCCAAAGCTCTATGATGAGATCTTTGTAGATGAAATACTCTAGGCAACTCATTCTCATTAGTTGTAGAGATCCCAAACCTACCCTCCTATCACCTTGGGAATCTCAAAGGCATCATTTGTAAGGTCATTAATCAAGTATAGCTGAGGCATTGACGATGCAACAGTAACACAATCGTGGGAGCAAAGGAGAGCTGATTGAAGGACGGGAGAGCGGAGATTAGGCAACTCAAAGCGGCGCTGAACAAGGAGCTCATTGTTCGCTTCCCCAAGTGTAGGGTTGCGATGTAGTAATAAACTCGGTAAGACCGAGGTCGATCCACAGGGACTTATGTAGAATTTCACAAACTCATCCACAAGTATCTATTGAAATCTATTAACCAGAATGTTATATGAAATTGATATGATTAACAAAAGTTGAATTAAATCGAAAGTAACTAATTATAAGAAGGCACTAGGGGTTCAAGGATCCACTTGTAGCAATCCTTGATGTTCAATCCACTGTGGTTTCTTATTCTCTCAACTAGAATCGACATTCCTGTCTATCTAGTCGGATGATAGAGCTGTTAAACCAAACAGTCTGTAATATGTAAGTTCTATGCATACGATTCACTCAATGCAGGCTGATCTGAGCATGCTCAATTGCATAGGTCATTCCCCTTTCCAAAAGGTCTAGTTCACAATCATAACCATCCTCAAGTCCTGTCACAAGACAAGGCTAGATCAGGATTTGAACTTGATTCAAATCACATGCACAATCCATACATATTACAGAAAAACAGAAAAATAGAACTTTGGTAGGAAGTTCCTTTATGAAGATCATAGTACTAGAGCGCACTCCGATTCCTCGGATCATACAGGTCTAGACCGTCACAAACCGATTAAGCAATTAAGTAATTCTCCCAAACATCCATGAGTCATCATAAGACTAAGAAAAACTACTCAAAAGCTTGTATAAACTTCAAACCATAGTTCATAATCATAAATTCCACACTTAAAACCACGTAACTATGAATTAAAACATCTTGGATCCACTACAAGCTTCACCTCTTAGCCCTAGCTAAGAGGTTTAGCTGTTCATGATCCAAGGAAACATGAAACAACTATAAAAAGCATGAAAGCAGCAAAGCAAACCAAAAGGAGTTGTGAAACTCCAATCTCCACTTCCACAGCCTCCAACCTCACTTAAACCCTTCTAGGATACCCTAGGAACAATCCCTAGGTGTCTTTTTATAGTCTGGAGGCTCCACAACTTCGAAAGAATCGAGAAATTGCGTAATACTTACGCAGCGCAGAGAAAATCGGACTATATCTGGAAGTTTCTAACTTCTTACGCATAGCCGACCGATCATGACCGGTCGGCCTCATTGGACAGCCACTCCAGCAAGCATGGCCGACCGGTCATGACCGGTCGGCCTTGTTCAACATCAGTCCAGCAATCATGTCCAACCGGTCATGACCGGTCGGACGTCTTCCTCCCTGTTCCAGCAGCCATGGCCGACCGGTCATGACCGGTCGGTCTTGTTCATTGAAGTTCCAGCATATATGGCTGACCGGTCTAGACCGGTCAGGCTTCCTTGGCCGACCGGTCAGCCTCTTTTCTTCTTGTTTTCTTTCTTTCTTTCTTCTGCTTTCTTCCTTCTTTACTTCCTTCTTTGCTTCGGCCCTCCTTTGAGTCTTCATCCAAGGTCCTAAACATGCTCTTTTCATCTTCAAATGGGTGGAGTTCACTCTCAATCCTGTAGTCACAAAACATGCATTAGATTCATCTATAAACCATGCAAACCTCGCACAATGAGTGATGAATTGGGGTTAGAATATGCACAATTAGGAGCTCAACACACCCCCCAACCAGCATTTTGCTAGTCTCGAGCAAAACATGCGTGAAACTAATCCCATTCTTCAAAACTCAACTCTCTTTCAGAAACCATCCTTCTATACATTCCAAGGTTCATAAGTGTAAGATTCAGAAAGATTAGGCGTTAAAGGTTGGAACCGTAAATCCTCAAAACATAATAAGCATTCATATGAAATTCCCGCTGATTGGTTGATAAATAGAAGGACTTGAACAAATTCAACCTAGTGTGGGTAGTGAAAATTCATCCCACGAGTTTCTAGGATTATCTTCTTCATAGATCAACTAGACTATAGAACTCAAGGTACATAGAGCCACATCAAGCCAATGACAGGAATTTGCCTTACCGTCCTTCCGACGACTTTCACACTACGTCCTATTTCCGGCTTTGGTTACGGGTAGACCATCCCCCGGTTGGTAGTAGGTAGCCCTAATCGGAATTTTCCACCATTTTTCCGTCATTCCCAATTTCATCCTTCCTTTTCCTTTTTCTTTTTAAATTAGATAGGATTTTTAAAAATCCATATCTTTCATTATTTTCCCATGGATAAGGATGGACAAAGTACCCCGGCCTGATCTCTCAACACCTTAATTTAAAGTCTAGCTAATCCATAAATCACATAATCCCTTCAACTCATGAAAATCGTGTAATGTGAACTAGGTGTAAAAGTGTTCAGGTTTTCTATCAATCACAAAAATAGGGAGTTCACATATAAAATCATTATGCTATGAGAGATTCCAGACATCCAGCCCCATACACTTCATATCTCCTCCTCGTATGCTTATATCAACTTGAATGCATAGAACTGGTGTTTTCCGAAAGAGTTTCGAATTTTTGAAAAATCGAAAAAATTTCCACATGATTGGTTGAAATGTTGCAAAACGCTGGATTCATCCAAGTGATCCTACACCCCCCAACCAAATCTTGCATTGTCCTCAATGTAAAAGATGTGCAATGAGCAAAACATGAGAGCAATTTGAAAATAAAAGGGAGTGAGGAATGATAGTACCTGAGAGAGTGAAAAGTGAAAATCTTCCTCCTTCTAACAAACCTATGAAAAAGAAAGCAAAAGCAGTAAAATCCTAATCCTAACTACTCTATACCTCCATCAGACTAGGAGATCAATCATCCTAATACACAGGATCATTCAGAGGTATGGACATACCTTCTAAAGGGAAATTCTCAAAGAACGGCTTTAATCGCTGCCCATTTGCTTTAAAAATGTTGCCGTTCCTTGGATTCAACAGCTCGACAGTCCCATATGGATAAACAGTTTGCATAATGTAGGGACCGGTCCATCGAGATCTCAATTTTCTCGGAAATAGATGTAAACGAGAATTATACATGAGGACTTTTTTATTGATCGTGAATGTCTTGCGAAGAATATTCTTATCATGGAATATCTTCGTCTTGTACTTGTAAATTCTTACATTCTCATAAGCTTCATTCTGGATTTCTGCAAGTTCATTCAATTGTAGTTTGCGTAACGAGCTTGCCTTGTCAGAATTGAAATTCATCTTCTTAATAGCCCAATATGCCCTATGTTCCAACTCCACAGGCAAGTGACAAGCCTTCCCATAGACAAGTCTATAGGGAGACATTCCAATAGGGGTTTTGAAAGCTGTACGGTAAGCCCAAAGCGCATCGGTAAACAGAAGCGACCAATCCTTGCGATCGGGGTTCACCGTTTTCTCTAAAATGTGTTTAATCTCCCTATTGGATATCTTAGCTTGACCACTAGTTTGTGGGTGATAGGGAGTGCTCACTTTGTGTGTTACGCCATATTTCTTCATTAAGGCTTCAAAAGGGCGATTGCAAAAGTGAGACCCTCCATCACTTATGATGACTCGAGGCGTTCCAAACCGGGAAAGAATATTTTCTTTTAAAAATCTAATGACCGTTTTATGGTCATTATTCCGGCAAGGGATAGCCTCGACCCATTTGGAAACATAGTCGACGGCAAGCAAGATGTATAGGTTTCCAAAAGAAGATGGGAATGAGCCCATGAAATCGACGCCCCAACAGTCAAAAATTTCGATTATTAAGATGGGATTGAGTGGCATCATATTTCTACGGGAGATTCTCCTTAATTTCTGACAAGGTTTACAAGCTTTGCAAAACTCATGTGTGTCTTTGAACATCGTGGGCCAATAAAACCCACATTGCAGAATTTTTGCTGTGGTCTTTTTAGCTGAAAAGTGGTCACCACATGCTTAAGAATGACAGAAGGAGATGATACTTTGTTGCTCATCATCTGGGACACATCTCCTTATGATTTGATCGGGACAATACTTGAATAAGTATGGGTCGTCCCATAGGAATTTCCGCACCTCCGAGAAGAATCTATCCTTATCTTGCTTTTTCCAATATGTAGGAATTGTACCTGTAGCAAGATAGTTAGCAATGTCCGCATACCATGGTAATTGGGAAACAGCAAAAAGTTGTTCATCAGGGAACATGTCATTGATTGCAGTCGTTTCAGGGGAATCAGTGAGGACAAGTCGAGAGAGGTGGTCAGCTACTACATTCTCTACTCCTTTCTTATCACGTATTTCTATGTCGAATTCTTGGAGTAGAAGGATCCATCTTAACAACCGTGGTTTAGCATCCTTCTTAGAAAGAAGATAGTTAAGCGCGGCATGGTCAGTGAATATAATGATCTTGGATCCAATCAAGTAGGATCTAAACTTGTCCAAGGCAAAAACTACGGCTAAAAGTTCTTTTTCAGTAGTGGTGTAGTTTGCTTGGGCTGAGTTTAGGGTTCTACTTGCATAGTAAATGACACATGGCTTTTTATCTTTTCTATGGCCTAGCACGGCCCCAATAGCATAGTCGCTAGCATCGCACATAATCTCAAAAGGAAGGCTCCAATCAGGTGGTTGCATTATTGGAGCGCATGTCAACATACCTTTAAGGGTGGTAAAGGCCTTTTGACATTCTTCATTCCACTTGAATGAATTTTCCTTTTGAAGTAGGTTACATAAAGGGCGAGAGAGTGAACTGAAGTCCTTTATAAACCTTCTGTAAAATCCTGCGTGTCCTAAAAAGGACCAGATATCTCGTATGCTTTTGGGTGGTGGGAGGTTAGAGATAAGATCAATTTTTGCCTTGTCCACCTCAATTCCATTTTGTGAAACGATATAGCCAAGTACAATTCCCTTTTGAACCATGAAGTGGCACTTCTCCCAATTGAGCACAAGGTTCTTCTCTTCAGATCTTTTCAGCACAGATTTCAAGTGCTCAAGGCACTCATCAAAGCTACAACCGAATACGGAAAAATCGTCCATGAAGACTTCGAGAATGGTCCCCACCATGTCAGAAAAGATGCTCATCATGCAACGCTGAAAGGTGGCAGGGGCATTACATAGTCCAAAGGGCATCCGTCGATAGGCGAACGTGCCAAATGGACATGTGAATGTAGTCTTTTCTTGGTCTTCACGGGCAATTTCTATTTGGTTGTACCCTGAATAGCCATCAAGGAAGCAAAAATGGGAATGACCCGCCAACCGTTCTAAAATTTGATCAACAAACGGTAGAGGGAAGTGATCTTTCCTCGTGACAGTGTTTAGCTTCCTGTAGTCAATGCACATTCTCCAACCGGTTGTAACTCTAGTTGGCACGAGTTCGTTATTGGCATTAGCTACGATGGTTATTCCGGATTTCTTAGGCACCACTTGAGTTGGACTCACCCATTGGCTATCGGATATTGGGTAAATGATACCTACATCCAATAATTTCACCACTTCGGCCTTAACCACATCCTTCATGTTTGGATTTAGTCGTCTTTGTGGTTGCCGGGATGTCTTTGCATTTTCCTCAAGGTGTATGCGGTGAGTACAAATCAGTGGGTCTATGCCTTTGAGATCCGCAATTGACTATCCGAAGGCACTCTTGTGCTCTAATAAAGTGGCTATTAGCCTACTCTCTTGTTCCTCATCCAAGTGGGAAGAAATCACCACTAGATATGTCTCATCTCGACCTAAATAAGCATACTTTAGCTCACTTGGCAATGGTTTTAGGTCGAGTGTTGGTGCCTTGATGTTGGATAGGAGGGCCTTGTTCTCATTTACAGGCAAAGGTTCAATTGGGGCCCTCCATCTTTTATTGTCAAGTACTGGCATCATCTCTAGAATGGCATCCATCTCTTGTATTGTGTAATCATTTGTCTCATGAGAATGGGCCATGCATGCCTCCAAAGGGTTGGAAAATAGTGATAAGGGGACTGTATCCTCCACGAATGATTCGATCATGTTTAATTCGTGGACATCATCATCAACTTCCCGCGGTTGTTTGTATAACTCAAATATGTTAAGCTCAAGGGTCATATTTCCAAAGGACATTTGTACAAGTCCATTTCTACAATTGATAATGGCGTTTGAGGTAGCTAGAAACGGTCGTCCAAGTATGACGGGAATTTGAGCACTGGTGCCTATTACGGGATGTGTGTCCAAGACAATAAAATCTACTGGGTAGTAGAATTTATCAACTTGGACTAGAACATCCTCTATCATTCCTCTCGGTATCCGGATGGATCTATCAGCAAGTTGGAGTGTGGTTTTAGTGGGTTTCAATTCACCTAACCCAAGTTGTTCGTAGACCGAGTATGGAATGAGATTCACACTTGCCCCCAAGTCGAGTAGGGCTTGTTTAATCTGGTAGTCTCCTATGATGCATGAGATGGTTGGACTACCTGGATCCTTGTATTTTTGGGGCACCTCTTGTTTGATGATGGCGCTCAAATTTTCAGCCAAAAGAACTTTGTTGTGAACGTTATGTTTCCTTTTGACTGTACACAATTCCTTTAGAAATTTGGCATAAGATGGTATTTGTTTTATTGCATCCAACAGCGGGATGTTGATCTTCACCTGCTTGAAAACTTCCAGAATCTTCAAATTTTTATCTAAAGGTTTAGGTGAAATCAACCTTTGTGGAAATGGGGCAACCGGCTTGTATTGTCTTTCCGGTTCTTCTCTTGTGGAATATTGTTTGGGCTATCATCCTCTTTGGGAATTTTCGGATCCTTAGGCTTTGAAGCCTTCACCGGATTAGATTTGTCAATTTCTTTCCCACCTCTCAAAGTGGTGATAGCTTGGACATGTTCCGTATGGTGGGAGGATGAGCTTGCATCTTGTATCTCATACTGGGTCCTTGGGTTAGGAAGAGGTTGAGCAGGAAGTGTGCCCTTCTCTCTAACACTAAGGTGAGCTTCAACTCTAGCCAGAGATGTTTTCAATTCATTGATGGCTTAGTTTGAATTTTGATTGAATTTCAATTGCTCTTGCATGAACCCATCTATTTTTAGAGAATTTGTCTTATTATACTCATTCTGGACCGATACGAATGCACCCAACATCTCTTCTAGTGATACTTTTGGAGTGTTGTTTGCATTTGCATTGGGTCCATTTCTCCAACTGAAGTTGGGATGGTTCTTCCAATTAGGATTAAACGTGTTTGAGTTTGGAGCACCATATTGCTGTTAATAACTGTTATGGCATTTGTTTGTTCTTGTAAGATGCCTTGGACTGCTGAAATTGTGGGACAATCTGGTGTAGCATGTTGATTTCCAGCACAAATTCCACAAACAGTTTCAACTTCAGTGGAGTTGATTGTTTCTCCTTTCCTTAATTCCATGGCTTCGACCTTTCTTGTGAGGCTAGCCAACCGTGCACTTATACTATCTTCTTCTGATAAGACATACATTCCTCCCTTCTCCTTTTGTTGGCCAGTCTTGGAATTTGTTGGTTTAGATGTATCCCAAGACTGTGCACTCTCAGCCAATTCTTCCAAATAATCCCATGCTTCATCAGCTTCCTTATTCATGAACTCCCCATTACACATCATCTCTACAAATTGGCGCATGGGTGAAGTCAGTCCTTCATAGAAAAAGCTTATAACCCGCCAAATTTCATAGCCATGATGTGGGCATGCGTTTAATAGGTCCTTAAACCTCTCCCAACATTGGAAGAAGGTTTCATCTTCCTTTTGGGCAAAGTTCATGATAAGGCGCTTCAACATATTCGTTTTGTAAGTAGGGAAGAATTTCTTTATGAATTCTCTGTGCATATCAGTCCATGCACCAATTGATCTTGGCCTCAATGCATAAAGGCAACCCTTAGCTTTATCTTTAAGAGTGAAAGGGAAGAATTTAAGTCTCACCACATCTTCCGTATGTTTGCAAAGTGCATGGTGGTAATTACCTCGTCAAACTCTTTGAGGTGTTGATAAGCACTTTCACTATCTAATCCATGGAATTTAGGGAAGAGTTGAATCACTCCCGGTTTCAAATCTACGTTCCCTGCATTTGGTGGAAATACTATGGCATGAGAGAGTGCTCGTTCTTGCAGGTTGCAGAAATCACGTAAAGTACTAGTCGGGGAACATTCTCAACCACATTCTCCCCTGTTTCAGTTTGATTTTGGACTGGGTTAGGTTGATTTGCAGCCATATTTTCAGATAAAATTGGAGAGTCTAGATGTCTCCTAGCACGTGGCTCTCTATCAATTCCTTCTACTATCCCCCCTTCACTTATGAGTCGGTTATTGGAATCCCGAGCCCAATGTGGCATGCAAAACCAAAAATAAGAAACAGAAAGAAGAAGAATTCTTCCTCCCTTTTCTTAACTCTTCTCTAAGACCGAAGCACAAGGTGTCTTGCAATGGCTAGGCCAGAGCAAGGATAGAGACCGATTTCTCCTGGTCAATAGGGGTTCAGAGAACTCCCCACCCACTCTTTGAATCTTTTGAGAAAAAGTGCAAAAGAATGAGAAAGAGGAGTAGAGATAAGAAAAGAAATCTCTGAGCACAAGGTGATCCAAGACGGCAGCGCCGACCAATAGGAATCCAGGTGGCAAAAAGGCCGACCTTTTAGAGATCCAAAAGGAGTCTCCACCCACTCTACAAGAGATGAATAAGATAGGAATAAATAGGAGAAGGAGAAGAGTAAGGTTTAGAAAGATAGAACCTGATTCGCACTTAAAAATCCTTGTATCTTCTTCAGCTTCCTAGAAATCTCCGAAAAAATAAACAAACTAAGTTAGTCCTAAATCCTAAAAATCCTAAATAGATACTAATTTCAGAAATTTGTGAAAACCGTCAAGTTCCCCGGCAGCGGCGCCAAAAACTTGTTCGCTTCCCCAAGTGTAGGGTTGCGATGTAGTAATAAACTCGGTAAGACCGAGGTCGATCCACAGGGACTTATGTAGAATTTCACAAACTCATCCACAAGTATCTATTGAAATCTATTAACCAGAATGTTATATGAAATTGATATGAGTAACAAAAGTTGAATTAAATCGAAAGTAACTAATTATAAGAAGGCACTAGGGGTTCAAGGATCCACTTGTAGCAATCCTTGATGTTCAATCCCTGTGGTTTCTTATTCTCTCAACTAGATCGACATTCCTGTCTATCTAGTCGGATGATAGATCTGTTAAACCAAACAGTCTGTAATATGTAAGTTCTATGCATAAGATTCACTCAATGCAGGCTGATCTGAGCATGCTCAATTGCATAGGTCATTCCCCTTTCCAAAAGGTCTAGTTCACAATCATAACCATCCTCAAGTCCTGTCACAAGACAAGGCTAGATCAGGATTTGAACTTGATTCAAATCACATGCACAATCCATACATATTACAGAAAAACAGAAAAATAGAACTTTGGTAGGAAGTTTCCTTTATGAAGATTATAGTACTAGAGCGCACTCCGATTCCTCGGATCATACAGGTCTAGACCGTCACAAACCAATAAGCAATTAAGTAATTCTCCCAAACATCCATGAGTCATCATAAGACTAAGAAAAACTACTCAAAAGCTTGTATAAACTTCAAACCATAGTTCATAATCATAAATTCCACACTTAAAACCACGTAACTATGAATTAAAACATCTTGGATCCACTACAAGCTTCACCTCTTAGCCTAGCTAAGAGGTTTAGCTGTTCATGATCCAAGGAAACATGAAAACAACTATAAAAAGCATGAAAACAAGCAAAGCAAACCAAAAGGAGTTGTGAAACTCCAATCTCCACTTCCACAACCTCCAACCTCACTTGAACCCTTCAGGATACCCTAGGAACAATACCTAGGTGTCTTTTTATAGTCTGGAGGCTCCACAACTTCGAAGAATCGGAAATTGCGTAATACTTACGCAGCGCAGAGAAAATCGGAACTATATCTGGAAGTTTTCTAACTTCTTATGCATAGCCGACCGGTCATGACCGGTCGGCCTCATTGGACAGCCACTCCAGCAAGCATGGCCGACCGGTCATGATCGGTCGGCCTTGTTCAACATCAATCCAGTAATCTGTCCGACCGGTCATGACCGGTCGGACGTCTTCCTCCTGTTCAGCAGCCATGGCCGACCGTCATGACCGGTCGGTCTTGTTCATTGAAGTTCCAGCATATATGGCTGACCGGTCTAGACCGGTCAGGCTTCCTTGGCCGACCGGTCACGACCGGTCAGCCTCTTTTCTTCTTGTTTTCTTTCTTTCTTTCTTCTGCGTTCTTCCTTTCTTACTTCCTTCTTTGCTTCGGCCCCTCCTTTGAGTCTTCATCCAAGGTCCTAAACATGCTCTTTTCATCTTCAATGGGTGGAGTTCACTCTCAATCCTGTAGTCAACAAAACATGCATTAGATTCATCTATAAACCATGCAAACCTCGCACAATGAGTGATGAATTGGGGTTAGAATATGCACAATTAGGAGCTCAACACTCATCCGACAAGTAAGGTTATCATTTGTTGAGAGTTCATCCACTCATTGAGTATATAATTTATTTATCAAATTTAATCTAAGGTCGTTTGTCGAACCTTGGCTTGTTAGTTGAGCCTAAAATTCTAAGGACATTGGTCGTTCCTTGACACGTTTGTTGGGCCTAAAGACTAAGGGCATTTGGCGCTCCTTGGCTCTTTGGCCGGGCCTAAACAAAGTCTCCAAGGGGGAGCCTCCAATACGGGAGTGAACGTGCGTTGGGTTGAGAGTTAGCCCTTGTCCAAAACTTCGTTATGGTTGAGAGGTGAACCGATAAAACCTTCGTGTAAAGGTTGAGAGGTGAACCTCATTTAAAACCTCTATATAATGAATGTCAGTGTGCTCAATGGGGTTGAGTACTTGAATCGGAAGTGGAGTAGACCTAAAGTCAAACCATTATACATGCCTGTGTTTGTGATTGAATTGAGCACATTGTTATCTTAGCATTGCATATTTAATTGTTTAATTATGAATACTTGATAGGAATGTATGCTAGGCACTAGATAGGTACATCCAAACACAAGATATACTTTCACTTATTAGAGTAGACTTGAGCTTTATGGTCCATACTTATAAAGTCTACTTAGATTTTATAGATTAAAAGCTTGATTTGTTTAATCATTTGATTATCTATGCATGCTTAGACTAGGTTGCTTATTACTTAAAACATATGCTAGTCTTATGATTGGACCCACAGGCTTGGAAGCCGAAGCTTTAATTGCTTACTTAGTTTAAATTGCTAAATTACTTAAGTAGGCCAATCGATTTTAAAAGGTCCTAACTACCTCCCTTAAGACTTAGCCATAATACTAGTTACTCTCTAAACTTTCGCACGCATACACCTAAACAATATGTTAATCCAAAATGCATAATTTCAAGAGTTATTCTCTTGCTAGCTCCACAAGCTGTCGATGAAAGGACGATGGAGACTGTGGAGTACGTGAGATGGACTGCCACTACTACACTTGGACGTCTGATGGGCTGGACGCTGGATGAAACTGGAGCGTTGATGATGGAGGGATGAATGTTGATGATGGTCTGGAATCTGGATGATGGTGGACGGCCTTGATGTGGAGTTCATGTGATGGTGGGGTCCACCATAGTTGCTGCTCACGTGGGAGGTAAGATGTTCCATCTGATCATCTTGGACAGTTGGAGAAGAGGACAATTCATCTGCTAATTCTTGGCCATGATGGGCTGCTGATTTCTTGGGTGTTGGCATGTGCGGAGCAAGAAGGTGGGGTCCACAGCACTGGATGATGGGTGGATGGACGTCCTCTGTTGGAAATGAGGTGAACGGCTGGGATCTGAGCTGGGCTAGCACGTGTCAGATGCTGGTGGGGTCCACTGATGTTGCCCGAGGTCGCCGTCCACCTGATAACGTTGAACGGTTGGGATATAGGGGCTGCACACGCCTGGGATGAAGTTGCTCCACATGCTGAAGTTGATGGACGGTCCACTTGCTAAATGTGCTGGACAAAAGAGAATGGAGGAGTTGACGGTGGAGTCCTTGCCAATTGTCGGGTCCAGATTGAATATGAAGCTAGACGGTTGATGGGTCCACATGGTAAAGTCATCGATCTGTAAAATCCCTTGATCCATTGTAGACTCCGGGCACATTGGATGCTTTGGATTCCCTGCGATCGATAGACGAGATCTTAACAGTTGGATCGGTCAATCAAAGCCTCTATCTTGTAAGTATGCATTTGATCGTATGAATTGTGATCTTATCGGTTGACTTGTTGGAAAAGTTGTTGATCTGTACAATTCCTTGATCCATTGTCGACTCCGG
>PVNU02003180.1:0-55429 GCA_003013855.2 Liriodendron chinense
TTTAAATCAAGTACTAGTTTGGTTTTGCTTTGATCTCTTGATGACTCTGGGCTCATGTGATTCTTAGTGATTCTAAACTTAGTAGCTTATCCTCTGAGCATTGGTTATGCTTGTGTAGTTCATTGATCTATCATCGACTCCGGGCATGGTAGACCCTTTGATTGCCTTGTGTACAATGGCTTGATCTTCATGTGGGAACTCATTCAATTAAAGTTCTTATCTTTTGTTATAATCTGAATTAGTTGTTTGCTGATTGATTTTGATTTAATTAGAGTTCTAATCATTGATTATAATCAAGTCTAGTGAGAGGATTTGATGAAAGCTATGGTTGTGAATCTTAACTAGATTGGAAAGAGGCTTGGCCTACACAATTGAGTGTGCCCAAGGCCTGAGCATTGTTGTGGTTATCGAATCAATGAATGAGCAACTATTTTAGATAATTGTTGATTGAACCGCTCTATATTCCGATCGGATAGAGATATGAATTCGATTCCGATTGAGTTATGTGAGACCTAGTTGTGTTGATGCATTGAAACTTATCAAAAGTGGATCCTTGGCGCTCTAGTGCCTTTTTTTATTGATATTACCTTACACATTCACTATTTAAACCCAAATCATTATTTTCCAGCTTTAGTTCTTAATAGGATCTTAATTATTAGTTATTTTAGACAAATTCTGAGAATACCCATATATCAATATCTGTGGGAACGATACTCGGTCTTTTCGAATTATTACTACTTCGCAACCCTACACTTGGGGAGTGAACAGGTTTCTTAAAGAAAATATACTTTCCAGATTTGGAACGCTTAGAGCCATCATAAGTGATGGTGACTCTCACTTTTGCAATAGGCCTTTCGAAGCCTTAATGAAGAAATATGACATTACACATAAAGTGAGTACCCCATACTGTTCGCTCGCCTCAAGTGTAAGGCTGCGATGTAATAATAAATCTCGGTAAGACCGAGGTCGATCCACAGGGAAAGAGGTAAACAATTCCAAGTACTCTAATAACTAGAATCTAAGAAGTTTAAGAAAGTAGTTTTTCACATGAAATAGGAAAATCTGAAAATAAGAAGAACTAGAGCATCAAGGATCCACTTGTACTAGTCCAATGCCAATCCATTCATCCAAGTACAACACAATAGAATCAAAGTCCTATCTCTCATCTAATTGGAAGATATAACATTTAAGCACAAATAGTCCCACTTAAATCTAGAAATCAGATTTCTAGTTCTAATGAAGCACATAGAACTTGAACTTGTAGCCTTCGGAGTAACAGCCATGCCTATGGACTATGGCATGCTCAAGGGTTACTACAATTCGAATTCAAACGACCCAATCATGGTAATCTTAGAGAATTGCAAGGAACTCATATCCGGAGCATACAAACTCTTACAAAACTTCTAAAAAACCAAACTTTATTCAAACTAGAACTTGAAAATCCAAAATTAAGAAAAAGGTACTTGAAAAAAAAGAATTAAAGCATTGAAACAACTACAAATTTCACCTCTAGCTCTAGCTAGAGGTTAGCTAAGGAAAAACATATTAAAACTAGAACTAGAACTAAGAAAAGGAAGAAAAACTGGTTGTAGGAGGCTAGGTAGCCTCCTACGACTTGAACTCCTTGCTTCCCATGTCCTTGCTTTCTTGGATAGAGAGAGTACCTCCTTTTACAATACAGCAAGAGTACTGCAACATAATAGATTTTGTTTTGCTTCGTACGGCTTAACCAATGGTCGGATTGCCTTCAAATTTGATTTGTAGCTTCCTTGTAATGTGATCTTCCTCATAGATGATTTAGATTTCCAAAATTATCTTCTAAATGGGCCCACCAATCAGATCAGCGACCGCCTCTCAAAATTGCACAATTCAAGTACCTTAAGAACTAGTCATCTTGCTTTCAACGCTCTGGAGTGTACAGAGGTCAGATTGATCTCAAATTTTGAACATTGGTAGAAAACTTCCTCCTCTACATGATGAATGGATTAGATTGTCCAAAACAATTCCAGAATTAGGTACGAAAATTAGAACACTCAGGCCTTTTATAAAATCTGCGCAGTTGGATCTTTCTGGATGGTCCATCTTTCCTCAACATGTACGATCAAACCACACATCCTTTTGATCTGAAACTTTGTGGTTATTCATATATGGATGTGGTCTAGAAGATGGTCGAAATAGATTCTTCATATCATCAATAATGGGTCACCTGGACTGGCCTAGAGTGGAGTAGGCGGAATCTGAAACTTTCTGGACAGTTCGTATTGTTTTGGCCACCACGGTCAATCCGTAGCTCCGATCGACACGTAACCACTTTGGTTATTTCGGCGTTGAGCTCATCTTCGACATGGATGTGTTGGATTTCTAAATATCATCAAGATGGCCCTCGAAAAATGGGCTGAAAATCCAAAAAGGGGAATAGCCTGCTGTTTGAAATCTGGAAGTCTGAAATTGCATGGTCGACAGGTCTTGACCGGTCGGACAGGGTTGGCCGACCAGTCTTGACCGGTCTAGCCTGTCTATTAAGTGTCCAGGGAGTGCAGCTGACCGGTCAGGCCTTCTTGGCGGACCGGTCTTAACCGGTTGGACCCATTTTCTGCATTCTTTCTTCTTTATTTTCTTCTCTCCTTCCTCGACCGGTCGGACCCATTTTCTGCATTCTTTCTTCTTTCTTTTCTTCTCTCCTTCCTCTCTCTTTGTTTTCTTCTTTCTTTGGCCCACCTTGGGTCTTCATCCAAGGCTCCTAAATGTCTCCTTTTGGTCACCAATTGGACGAAGTCGTTCTTATTCCTACAATCACAAAATATGTATTAGATGGGCTATTTAAACATGCAAACCATACATATAATGTGATGTAATGGGCCATATCATGTATAAATTGGAGGTTCAACACATACCACCCACAAACAAGTGGGCAAGATGAAATTTTCAATTGGGAAATCAAACAGATTTTAGAGAAGACGGTGAGGCAGGATCGCAAAGATTGGTTGCTGAGATTAGTCGATGCTCTTTAGCCTCACCGTACGACTTATAAGACCCTGATTGAAATGTCCCCCTATAGACTTATCTATGGGAAAGCTTGTCACTTGCTCGTGGAGCTTGAACACAGAGCCTATTGGGTAATTCGGGTTTTGAACTTTAACATTGAGAAGGCTAGCTCATTTCGCAAACTCCAACTGAATGAGCTTGACGAGATCCGGAATAATGCTTATGAGAACTCGAGGATTTACAAGAGTAGAATGAAAGCCTTCTGTGACAAATGTTGAGCTCTTAAATGTGTATATTCTAACCCCTTTTCATCACTAACTATGCTTGAAATCTATGTTTAAAGACCTACCTAATGCATGGTTTGTGATTGTAGGAATGAGAGAGAGAGAGACTTCATCAATTGGAGGTTTAGAAGCCCTTCTTACAAGCCTTGAAGATCAAAGAAGTGAAGGACCAAAGGTGGAGCAAAAGTGCATTGAACATGAATGAGGAGAAGCTGAAAAATCAGCATTTTTCATGTCCACCGGCCGGCCGGCCAAACCCTCCAAAAACATGAAAACCCCTGCACAATTTTTATGAGGACTGGCCACTTGATCTACCGGTCGGCTGGCCGGCTGGTGGGTCGGTCTATGTAAATTGATGTCTAGCGATTTCTGCATTTACAGGAAGTTTCTCTGGCCGGACGGATAGGGGGTCCGGCAGGCCGGTTAGCGTCCAGAAACACCTGGAACTCCGAATTTTGCTCCGTAAAATGCAGTTTATGCAGGATTTCTCGAAGGTTCCTTGAACCAAGCACTCAAAACCTATAAAAGGGTACCTCTACCTCGTTCTAAAGCTATCCTAGAAGAGATCTACTACGGTAGGAGGTGGCGAAAGACGAATTTGGAGTTCTACAACTTCTTCTAGTTTGTTTCTTTTAGTTTTATGCTTTCCTTAGTTGATTTCATGTTTCCTTGGATCATGATCGGCTAAACCTCTTAGCTAGGGCTAAGAGGTGAAGCTTGTAGTGAATCTAAGATGTTTTAATTCGTTTATATTGGTTTCAAGTTGGATTTTTATTGAAGAACAATGGTTTTTGAAGTGTGAATGAAGTTTTAAGTACTCTTTCTTAATCTTATGATGGCTCATGATGTTTGGAAGAATTACATTAGTTCTTAATTTTTTTGAATGAGTTTAGACCTGTACACTTCAAAGAATCGGATTCAAGATGCTCTAGACTTGGATTCTCATGTGGGAACTTCATACCAAAGTTCCACTTTTCTGAAATTTCTGAATTATGGGTGATTGTTTATATGATTTGAATGAAGTTCAAATCATGATATAACTATGCTTTGTGACAGAGTTTAATGAGTATCATGGTTGTGATCTTAACCTATTGGAACTAGGATTGACCTATGCAATTGAGTGTGCTCAAGTCCTAACTTGAATTGAGGGAATCATGTATATGAATCACACATAAGACAGATTGTTTGTTATAACTGCTATATCATCTAGCTAGATAGAATTTGATTTCGATTCTAGTTGTGTAATTGGGAAATCACAATGAATTAAGAATCAAGGATTGCTACAAGTGGATCCTTGAACCCCTAGTGCTTCTTTTATATTGATTACATTCACCTTTAGTTTAAGATATCTCTATATTCAATTCTAAAAATCTATTTAGTTAGATCTTAATTAGAGACCATTGGAAGTATTTTGTGAATTCCTATATAAGTCCCTGTGGATCGGCCACGGTCTTACCGAGATTATTACTACATCGCAACCCTACACTTGGGGAAGCGAACAAGTTTTTGGCGTCGTTGCTGGGGACTTTGACGGTTTTTCACAAAATTTCTGAAAAGAGTTTCTATTTGTGATTTTTAGGATTCCTTTAATAACTTAGTTTATTTTTTTATTTTGTTTTTACACGAATTTTAGGAGTCGAAGTATTCACTTCAAATCAGGTTTTTTTAATCCTTTTTCTTTTATTTTCTTTCTTTCTGAGATTTGCATGCCACATTGGGTTCAGGATTCTAATAACCGACTAATTAGTGAAGGAATTGATAGGGAGCCACGTGCTAAGAAATGTTTAGAATTTCATTTTTTTTAAAGTATGGCTGGAAATCAACCTAACCCTATGGCCAATCAAAATCTGAACCAAACCAAACCGAAACGGGAGAAAATAAAGTTGAGAATGTTCCCCGACTTAGAACTATACGTGATTACTTGCAACCTGCAAGAGTGAGCACTCCCTTATGCATAAATTTTCCACATAATGCAGGGAACATAGATCATAAACTGGGAGTAATCCAACTCCTTCCCAAATTTCATGGATTAGACAGTGAAAGTGCCTATCAACATCTTAAGGAATTTGATGAGGTGATAGCCACAATGCACTTTACAAATGTAACTGATGATATACTGGGACTTAAATAATTTCCTTTTTCCCTTAAAGAGAAAGCTAAGGCTTGGCTTCATGCATTAAGGCCAAGATCAATTGGTATATGGACTGAGATGATTAGGGAGTTCATTAAAAAGTTCTTACCTACTCACAAAACAATCATGCTAAGGTGCTTAATCATGAATTTTGCTGAAAAAGAGGATGAGGCCTTCTTCCAATGTTGGAAGATGTTCAAAGATTTGTTGAATACATGCCCACATCATGGCTACAAAAGTCGGCAAGTAATAAGCTTTTTCTATAAAGGACTGACTTCGCCCATGCGCTAATTTGTAGAGATGATGTGTAATGGAGAATTCATGAATAAGGAGGCCGAGGAAGCATGGGATTACTTTGATGTCTTGGCTGAGAATGCACAGTCTTGGGACACATCTAAACCAACAAATCCTAAGACAATCCAACAAAAGGAAAGGGGAAGAATTTATGTCCTCTCAGAAGAAGATAACATAAGTGCACGTGTGGCTAGCCTTACAAGAAAAGTTGAGGCCATGGAATTGAAGAAAGGTGAGACGATTAAGTCCATGGATGTTGAAATTGTTTGTGGAATTTTTACCAAAAATTAACATTTAACACAGGATTGTCCCACAATTCTTGCATTTCAAGAAATTTTACAAGAATAATAAAATGCCATAAACAATTATCAACGACCATTTCGTGCTCAAAACTCAAACATGTATTACTCTAGTTGGAAGAACCATCCCAACTTCAGTTGGAGGAATGAACCAACTGTGAATGCAAATAACACCCCTCAAGCTCAACCTTTACTAGGTCCATCCCTAGTAATTACACAAAAAGCTACGCTATAAGAGATGTTGGATGCATTCGTGTCGGTTCAAGCTAAAAATAACAAGACTAATTCTCTGAAAATTGATGGGTTCATGCAAGAACAATTGAAATTCAACTAAAATTCATCTTAAGCCATCATTGACTTAAGAACCTCAATGGCTAGAGTTGAATCTCATTTAAGTGTTAGGGAGAAAGGCACATTTCCTGCCCAACCTCTCCCTAACCCAAGAACCCAATTTGAGATACAAGACCCAAGCTCGTCCTCCCAACATACGAAGCATGTTCAAGCTGTCACCAACTTGAGGAGTGGTAAAACAATTGATAAATCTAATCCGGTGAAGGCCCCAAAGCCTAATGATCCAAATTTTTTTAAAAAGGATGATAGCTCGAACAACACTCCACATGAGAAAGAACCGGAAAGCTAGTACAAACCGGTTGCCCCGTTTCCCCAAAGGATGATTTCACCCAAACCTTTAGAAAAAAATTTGAAAATCTTAGAGGTTTTTAAGCAAGTGAAGATCAACATTCCGTTGTTGGATGCTATAAAACAAATACCATCTTATGCCAAATTTCTGAAGGAATTATGTACAGTCAAAAGGAAACACAATGTTCACAACAAAGTACTTTTGACTGAGAATTTGAGCGCCATTATTAAACAAAAGGTGCCCCAAACATACAAGGATTTGGGTAGTCCTACCATCTCATGCATTATAGGTGACTACCGGATCAAATAAGCCTTACTCAATTTAGGGGCAAGTGTTAACCTCATCACATACTCGGTCTATGAACAACTTGGGTTAGGTGAATTGAAATCCACCAAAACCACACTCCAACTTGCTGATAGATCTATTCGTATACCGAAGGGGGTGATTGAGGATGTCTTGGTCCAAGTCGATAAATTCGACTATCCAGTGGATTTTATTGTCTTGGATACACATCCCGTGATAGGTACCGGTGCTCAAATTCTCGTCATACTTGACTGCCCTTTTTCAGCTACTTCAAATGCGATTATCAATTGTAGAAACGAGCTTGTACAAATGTCCTTTGAAAATATGAAACTCGAGCTGAATATTTTTTACTTATGCAAACAACCACGAGAAGTTGATGATGAGGTTCACGAAATAAATCTAATTGAATCGTTTGTAGAGGACACATCCCTCTTGACACTCTATTCCGATCCTTTAAAGGCATGTTTGGCCCACTCTCATGAGATTAATGATGGCATATACGAGAGATGGATGTCATTTTAGATGCTATGCCGGTACTTGATTATAAAAGATGGAAGGCACCATTTGAGCCTTTTCCCTTAAGTGAGAATAAGCCTCTTCCATCCAATATCAAAGCACCGAAGCTCGACCTAAAACCATTACCCACTGATTTGAAATATGTATAATTAGGTTGAGATGAGACATATCCGGTGGTGATCTCTTCCTACTTGGATGAGGAACAAGAGAGTAGGCTGATAGCCACTCTAATAGAGCATTAGAGCGTCATTGGATGGTCAATTGCGGACCTTAAAGGCATAGACCCCCTGATTTGTAGTCATCGCATACACCTTGAGAAAAATGCAAAGACATCTAGGCAACCACAAAGACGCCTCAATCCAAACAGGTGGTTAAGGCTGAGGTGTTGATACTATTGGATGTGGGTATTATCTACCCAATATCCGATAGCCAATGGGTGAGTCTAACTCAAGTGGTACCCAAGAAATCCGAATAATCATCGTAGCCAATGCCAACAATGAACTCGTACCAACCAGAGTCACTAACAGTTGGAGAATGTGTATTGACTACAAGAAGCTAAACATAGTCACGAGGAAAGACCATTTCCTCTTACCGTTTGTTGATCAAATTTTAGAAAGGTTGGTGGGTCATTCTCATTTTTGCTTCCTTGATGGATATTCAGGGTATAACCAAATAGAGATTGCCCTAGAGAACCAAGAGAAGACAACATTCACATGTCCATTCGGCACTTTTCCTATCGAAGGAAGCCGTTTGAACTATGCAATGCCCTTGCCACTTTTCAGCGTTGTACGTTAAGTATTTTTCTGATATGGTGGGACAATTCTTGAAGTCTTCATGGATGATTTCTCAGTATTTGGTTGTAACTTTGATGAGTGCCTTATGCACTTAAAAACTATTTTAAAAAGATGTGAAGAAAAGAATCTCGTGTTGAATTGGGAGAAATGTCATTTCATGGTGTCATTTCATGGTTTAAAAGGGAATAGTCCTTAGTCATATCATCTCATAAAAAGGAATCGAGGTGGACAAGGCTAAAATTGATCTTATCTCTACCCTTCCACCACCTAAAAGTGTACGAGATGTGCGGTCCTTTTCAGGACACGTCAGATTCTATAGACGGTTCATAAAGGACTTTAGTTCACTCTCTCGTCCTTTATGGAACCTCCTTCATAAGGAAAACTCATTCGAGTGCAATAAGGATTGTCAAAATGCCATTTCATGGTTCAAAAGGGAATAGTCCTTAGTCATATCATCTCATAAAAAGGAATTGAGGTGGACAAGCCTAAAATTGATCTTATCTCTACCCTTCCACCACCTAAAAGTGTACGAGATGTGCGGTCCTTTTTAGGACACATCAGATTCTATAGACGGTTCATAAAGGACTTTAGTTCACTCTCTCGTCCTTTATGGAACCTCCTTCATAAGGAAAACTCATTCGAGTGGAATAAGGATTGTCAAAATGCCTTTGACAAACTTAAAGGTATGTTGATATGTGCTCCCACAATGCAACCACCTGATTGGAGCCTTCCTTTTAAAATTATGTGTGATGCAAGTGATTACGCTATTGCGGCAGTATTAGGCCAGAGAAAAGAGAAGAAGCCATACGTTATTTATATGCAAGTAGAACTCTAAATTCGACTTAAGCAAATTATACCACTATGGAAAGGGAACTCTTAGCCATAGTATTTTCTTTAGATAAATTTAGGTCCTACTTGATTAGATCCAAGATTATCATATTCACTGACCATGCTGCACTTTAAGTACCTTCTTACTAAGAAGGATGCTAAGCCACATTTGTTAAGATGGATCCTCCTACTCCAAGAATTTGACATAGAAATCGTGATAAGAAAGGAGTAGAAAATGTAGTAGCTGACCATCTCTCAAGACTTGTTCTCACCGATTCCCTTAAGACGATCGCGATCAATGACATGTTCCCTGATGAACAACTCTTTAAAGTCTCCCAATTGCCATGGTATGTGGACATTGCTAACTATCGTGCTACAGGTACAATTCCAGCACACTAGAACAAGCAAGAAAAGGATAAGTTTTTCAACGAGGTGAGAAAATTCTTATGGGACAACCCGTCCTTATTCAATTATTGTCCCGACCAAATGATAAGGAGATGTGTGTCGGATGATGAGCAACACAGTATCATTTCCTTTTGTCATTCACAGGCTTGTGGTGGCCAATTTTCGACTAAGAAGATCACAACCAAAATTCTACAATGTGGGTTTTATTAGCCTACCATGTTCAAGGATACTGATGGTTATTGCAAAACGTGCAAGCCTTGTTAGAAATTAAGAGGAATATCCCATAGAAATACGATTCCACTTAATCCCATCTTACCAATCAAAATTTTTTATTGGTGGGGCATCGATTTCATAGGTTCATTCCCATCTTCTTTTGGAAACTTATATATTTTGCTTGCCGTTGATTATGTTTCAAAATGGGTTGAGGCGATTCCATGCTGGAACAATGACCATAAAACAGTCATTTATTTCTTAAAAGAAAATATCCTTTCCCAGTTTGGAACACCTCGAGTCATTATAAGCGATGGAGGATCTTACTTTTGTAACAGCCCATTTGAAGCTTTAATGAAGAAATATGGTGTGAATCACAAAGTAAGCACTCCCTATCACCCACAAACAAGTGGACAAGTTGAGATATCCAATAGGGTGATTAAACATATTTTGGAGAAAATAGTGAACCCCGATCGCAAAGATTGGTCGCTTCGACTTACCGATGTGCTCCGGGCTTACCATACGGCTTTCAAGACCCCTAATGGAATGTCTCTTTATAAACTTGTCTATGGGAAAGCTTGTCACTTGCCTATGGAGTTGGAACATAGGGCATATTGGGTGATAAAGAAGATGAATTTTGATTTTAACAAAGCAAGCTCGTTACGCAAGCTTCAATTGAATGAACTTGAGAAATTCGGAATGAAGTATATGAGAACACAAGAATTTACAAGGACAAGACCAAGGTATTCCATGATAAGAACATCATTCGTAAGACTTTCACGATAAACCAAAGGTCCTGCTGTATAATTCTCGGTTACATTTATTTTTGGAAAAATTGAGGTCTCGATGGACCGGTCCCTTCATTGTGAAAACTGTTTATCCATATGGGATTGTCGAGTTGTTGAATCCAAGGAATAGTAACATCCTTAAAGCGAATGGTCAACAATTAAAACCATTCTTTGAGAATTTTCCCTTAGAAGGTATGTCCATACCTCTGACTGATCTTGTGTATCAGGAAATATAAACTCCTAGTCTGATGGAGGTATAGAGTAGTTTAGGATTAGGATTTTGGTACTTTTTATTCTTTTTCCACAGGTTTGTTAGAAGGAGGTAGAATTCCAGCTTGTTGTTCTCTCAGGTACTCTCATTCCTCACTCCCGTTATTTTATCATTGCTCTCATGTTTTGCTCATTGCATATGTTTTACATTGAAGACATTGCAAGATTCGGTTGGGGGGTGTGGGATCACTAAGATGAATCTAGTGTTTTATAACATCTCAAGCAATATGAGGAACATTTTTCAAATTTTTCTGTAAATTCAATACTCCTTTGAAAAACTTTGTTGCTATACATTCGGGATGGTGTAAGTATAAGAAAAAGAGACACAAAGTAATAATGTTGGATACCTTGAACTATCTCTAAGATAATGGTTTCTATGTGAGTTCCCCTATTCTTATGATTGATAGAAATTTTGAACACTTTTACACCTAGTTCACATTACACGATTCTCATGCTTTGAAAGGATTATGTGGAATTGTGGATTAGCTAGGTTTGGATTTGCAGTGTTAAGAAACCAAGCCGGGCTACTTTGTCCATCCTTGTCCATGGGAAAATAACGAAACTTTCTAAAACTCCTGTCTAATATGTATAAAAAGGAAAGGAAGGCTGAAAATATGGGAATGATTGAAAAAATGGTGGAAAAGTCCGAAAATGACTACCTATTACCAACCGAGGGATGGTCTACCCGTAACCAAAGTCGGAAATGGGAAGTAGTGTGAAAGCCGTCGGAAGGACAGTAAGGCAAATTCCTGTCAGAGGCTTGTTGTTGATCTATACCCCTTTAAATCCATACTTTAGCTAATTTATGAAGAAGATAATCTCAAAAATTCATGAGATGGGGATTCACTGAACACACTAGGTTATATTTGTTTGAATTCTTTTATTTATCAATCAATCAACATGGATTCCATATGAGCACTTGTTATGTTTTTGAAGGTTTGAAGTTTAAACCTCTATCACTAAGTTTTTCTAATTTTTACATTTACACGTCTTGGAGTGTACAGAAGCATAGTTTCTGAAGGAGATGGGTTTTGGAGAATGAAGCTTATTTCACGTATGTTTTGCTCGGGACTAGCAAAATGCTGGTTGGGGGGTGTGTTGAGCTCTTAAATGTGCATATTTTAACATCATTTCATCACTATGCTTAAAATCTATGTTTAAAGACCTATCTAATGCATGGTTTTTGTTCGCTCACCTCAAGTGTAAGGTTGCGATGTAGTAATAAATCTCAGTAAGAACGAGGTTGATCCACAGTGAAAGAAGTAAACAATTCCAACTACTCAAATAACTAGAATCTAAGAAGTTTAGGAAAATGATATTTCACATCAAATAGAAAAATCTGAAATTAAGAAGAACTAGATCATCAAGGACCCACTTGTAGTAGTCCAATGCCAATCCATTCATCCAAGCACAACACAATTAGAATCAAAGTCCTATCTCTCATCTAATTGGAGGATATAACATTCAAGCACAAATAGTCCCACTTAAATCTGGAAATCAGATTTCTATTTCTAATGAAGCACATAAAACTTAAACTTGTAGCCTTCAGAGTAACAACCATGCCAAGAGACTATGGCATGCTCAAGGGTTACTACAATTCAAATTCAAACAACCCAATCATGGTAATCTCAGAGAATTACAAGGAACTCATGTCTGGAGTACATAAACTCTCACAAAACTTCTAAAAAACCAAACTTTATTCAAACTAGAACTTGAAAATCCAAAATTAAAGTAAAGGGTACTTGAAGAAACGAATTAAAGCATTGAAACAAACTACAAACTTCACCTCTTAGCTCTAGCTAAGAGGTTAACTAGAAGAAAGCATTAATAACTAAAAACTAGAACTAGAAGATGAAGAAAACTAGTTGTAGGAGGCTAGGAAGCCTCCTAGGTCTTGATCTCTTTACTCCCCACGTTGCTAGATGGGTTAGGAAGAGACTATAGGTATCCTTTTATAGCTTAGAGGTGTCATCGACTTGGAAGAAATGCGGAACTACGGAGTCCTCCCGCACTTAGGAAACCCAAAATTCGGATTTAGAAACTGCTGGTTACTGTTTGCATGTGGCCGACCGGTCTTGACCGGTCGGACTGGACTGGCCGACCAGTCTTGATTGGTATGGCCTGTCTGTTAGGTGTCCAGGGAGTGTAGCCAAACGGTCTTGACCGGTCGGGCCTTCTTCTTTTGACATTTTCTTTCTTTCTTTCTTCTTCTTCTCTCCTCTCCTTGCTTTTCTCTTTCTTTGATCCACCTTGGCCTTCATCTAAAGCTCCTACATATGCTCTTTTAGGTCACCAATTGGATAAAGTCGCTCTCATTCCTACAATCACAAAATATGTATTAGATGGGCCTTTTAAACATATAAACCACGCATATAATGTGATGTAATGGGTTGGCAAATGTATAAATTGGAGGTTCAACCGTTTTGTGATTGTAGGAATGAGAGAGAGACTTCATCAATTGGAGGCTTAGAAGCCCTTCTTACAAGCCTTGAAGATCAAAGAAGTGAAGGACCAAAGGTGGAGCAAAAGTGCATTGAAGATGAGGGAGGAGAAGCTGAAAAATCAGCATTTTTCATGTCCACCGGCCGGCTGGCAGGGCAAACCCTCCAGAAACATGAAAACCCCTGGATAATTTTTATAAGAACTGGCCACTTGACCGGTAGGCCGGTTGGTGGGCCAGTTTATGTAAATTGATGTCCAGTGATTTATGCATTTGCAGGCACATTCTCCGGCTGGCCGATCAGTCAGCGTCTAAAAACACCTGAAATTTTGAATTTTACTACTCAAAACGGAGTTTTTGCGAGATTTCTCGAAGGGTCCTTGCACCTAGTGCCTAAAACTTATAAAAGGGGACCTCTACCTCATTCTTAAGCTATCTTAGAAGAGATCTACTATGGTGGGAGATGGCGAAAGATGAATTTAGAACTCTACAACTCCTTCTAGTTTGTTTCTTTTAGTTTTTATGCTTTTCTTAGTTGATTTCATGTTTCCTTGGATCATGATTGGCTAAACCTCTTAGCTAGGGCTAAGAAGTGAAGCTTGTAGTGAATCTAAGATGTTTTAATTCGTTTATATTGGTTTCAAGTTGGATTTTTATTGAAGAACAATGGTTTTTAAAGTTTGAATGAAGTTCTAAGTAGTCTTTCATAATCTATGATGGCTCATGATGTTTGGAAGAATTACTTTAGTTCTTAATTGTTTTGAATGGGTTTAGACCTGTACGCTCTGAGGAATCGGATTCAAGACGCTCTAGACTTGGATTCTCATGCGGGAACTTCATACCAAAGTTCCACTTTTCTGAAATTTCTGAATTATGGGTGATTGTTTATGTGATTTGAATGAAGTTCAAATCATGATATAGGTATGCTTTGTGACAGAGTTTAATGAGTATCATAGTTATAATCTTAACCTATTGGAACTAGGATTGACCTATGCAATTGAGCGTGCTCAAGTCCCAACTTGAATTGAGGGAATCATGTATATGAATCACACATATGACAGATTGTTATAACCACTATATCATCCAACTAGATAGAATTTGATTTCGATTCTAATTGTGTAATTGAGAAACCACAGCGAATTAAGCATCAAGGATTGGATCCTTGAACCCCTAGTTCTTCTTTTATATTGATTACATTTACTTTTAGTTTAAGATTCTCTCTACATTCAATTCTAAAAATCTGTTTAGTTAGATCTTAATTAGAGACCATTGGAAGTATTTTGTGAATTCCTATATAAGTCCCTGTAGATCGACCACAGTCTTACCGAGATTATTACTACATCGCAACCCTACACTTAGGGAAGCAAACAACAAACACATTTTCAGGAAAACTTTCCATGAAGGCCAAAAAGTACTCTTGTACAAATCTCGATTTCATCTTTTTTTTCGAGAAAATTGAGATCTCAATGGACCGTCCCATATATTATTAAATTTTGTCCTCATGGGGCTATCGAGATAGAGAATGCGGCGAATGGTAACTGTTTTAAAGTGAACGGACAATGCCTTAAACCATTTGTTGAGAAGTTTGATTTAGAGGATATGTCCTTTCCTCTGAAGGATCTTATATATCGGGATGATTGATCTCCTAGTCTGACAGAGGTATAGAGTAGATTAGGTTTAGTTTATTTTTCTGTTTTAGTTTTACTGCTTTATTAGATTTAAATGTCGGAGGTAGATTCCCATGATCGACTCTCTCAGGTACCCTCGTTCTCACCCTCTTTTATTTTTATTATTGCTCTCATGTGCATGTTTATTACATATCTTTTTACATTAAGGATAATGCAAGATTTGTTTGGGGGTGAGATTCCTAAAATCTAGTATTTTGTGACATTTCGAGCAATGTTTGTAGGAAATTTTTTAATTTTTTTTTCTGAAAATTCCAAACTCTTTTGGAAAACCTTATTTCTATGCACTTGGGATGCTATAATTATAAAAGGATGAGAGATGAATTGATGCGATTTTGAGATTTCTGAATTATCTTAAACATAATAGTTTTCTATATGAATTCCCCTGTTGAGTTGATTGATAGAAAATTTTAACACTTTTGAGTCTAATTCACATTACAAGATTCACATGGCTTAAAAGGATTATGTAGATTTGTAAATTGGTTAGACTAAAGGTTTAAGGTGTTGATGAACCAAGCCGGAGAACTTTGTCCATCCTTATTCATGTGAAATAAGAGACAAGAGCAAAAGATACGGATTTCTAAAAATCTTATCTAATGTGTATGAAACAGAAAAGAAAAAAAGGGAGAAAGAAAGTATGGTTATTATTGAATATTTATTAAAAAATTCTGAAAAGGGCTACCTATTACCAACCAGGGGATAATCTACTCATAAACAAAGCTAGAAATGGGAAGTAGTGTGAAAGCCGTCGAAGGAATGGTAAGGAAAATTCTTGTCATAGACATTTGGTTGATTTGTACACTTTTAGATCATTCCTTTAGCTGATTTATGAAGAAGGTAATTCTGAAAATTCATGAGCTGAACATTCACGATGCACACTAGATCATATGTGTTTGGATTCTTCTATTTGTCAATCAATTGGTGGGGATTCTATGTGAACACTTATTATGTTTAAAGAGTTTAGGATTTCAATTTCTTATCACTAGATTTCTCTGAATTTTATGGTTATATATCTTAAATTTTATAGAAGTATAGTTTCCAAGAGAGAGTTGTGTTTTTAGAGAAGTGAATTGTTTCACGCATGTTTTACTCGGGACTAGCAAAATACTAGTTGGGAGGTGTATTGAGCTCGTAATTTATACATATTCTAACCCAATTTCATCACATTTTATGTACGATTTCTATGTTTAAAAGACTATCTAACGCATGTTTTGTGATTGTTAGAATGAGAGAGAGACTTCACCTATTTGATGACAAAAAGGGTACCTTCTAAGGTATTTTGAAAGATGAATAAGAATGAGCCACGACATGGAGAAGAAGCAAGGAGAGAGTGAAATAAAGAGAGATGAAACCAACCCAAGAGGAGCAAACTGGTCACGATCAGTCGGCCACATTGTTGATGCCCTCCTTTGCACGCTGGACTGTTGCCCAGACCAGTCCGACCGGTCGGCCAGCTAGCTCCGACTGGTCATGACCGGTCGGCCATGTGAAATTTCAAAAGTCCAGCAGCTTCTACTTAAAGCTACGAAAATTGTTGCACACCATGTAAGTATTGCGCGGAGTTTGGAAATTTCTAAGTTGATGAAGCATTAAATCTATAAAAAGATACCTAGAGCTCGATCTAAACTAATCATAGAAGACTTGAGAAGTCGTGGGAGGTGAAGAGGATCATCGTGAAGCGTCTGGAACTCCTATTCCGATTTTTATGCTTTTAAGTAGTTTTTCTTTTATTTCTAGTTAAAGCATGATAATGCTCGGCTAGAACCTCTTAGCTAGTGCTAAGAGGTGAAGCTTGTAGTTAATTCTAATGTAGAATTCATTTGATTCAAGTACCTTTACTAACGTTTGGATTTTTAAGGTTCTAGTTTGAACAAGATTGGATCTTTGGATGTTTTATGAGAGTTCATGTACTTTGGACATGAGTTCCTTGCAATTATCTGAGATTACCATGTTTAGATTGATTAGAATTGAATTGTAGTAACCGTAGAGCATGCCATGATCTCTTGGTATGGCTATTACTTCGAAGGCTATAAGTTCAAGTTCTATGTGCTTTATTAAAATTAGAATCCAATTTTTTTACTTAAGTGGGATTGTTTATGTTTGAATGCTTAATCTTCGAACTAGATGTTGAGCTCTTAATTATGCATATTCTAACCCCAATTCATCACTCATTATGCACGGTGTACATGTTTAAAGGACTACTTTAATAGATGATTTGTGATTGTAGGAACAAGATGAAGATTTCACCAATTGAAGGCTAAATAGAGCTCTTTATGAGTATTGAAGACCATTGGATCAAGCATGAAGGAGGGCCAAAGAAAGACAAACCAAGGAGAGAAGAGAGAAGAAGAAACAATGAAGAAATGAAGAAGAAAAAGAATTCAGACCGGTCGGCCAAGGAAGCCAGACCGGTTAAGACCGGTCGGCCACACAATTGAAGCTGCTGGACAGAGGGACTGCCCAGTCCGACCGGTCAAGACCGGTCGGCCAACGGGCCGGCACCCTTCTGAAGCTCGCTGGACGTTATCAACAGACGGGGACGACCGGTCGTGACCGGTCGGCCAGGCCAGTCCGACCGGTCGTCCGACCGGTCGGCTATGCAAAAACGGGACTTTCTAATTCGGGCTTCGGATTTCTCTGCGCAAGTGCGTAAGTTTACGCGAAATCTGGAAGTTTCTTGCGTAAAGGGTACCTCCAAGCTATAAAAGGACTTCTTCCCTTCATACCAAAGGAGGCTAGGACGTGGGGATTGCTTAGGAGACGGATTCTACTTCGAGTTTCTAGTTTTCTTCCTGCTTTAGTTGTTTTTTTATGTTTTTGAGGCTTCTAGTTCAAAGATGTTAGAGATGAACTAAAACCTCTTAGCTAGGGCTAAGAGGTGAAGCTTTTGATTTGTTTTTGATGGATTGATGCAACCTAGGTTTCCTTTTATGTTTTAATTGAAGAATTTTAGTTCAATATGAGTTTGAATCAATAACTAGTTTGGTTTTACTTTGATCTCTTGATGACTCCTGGCTCATGTGATTCTTAGTGATTCTAAGCTTGGTAGCTTACCTTTTGAGCATTGTTTATGCTTGTGTAGTTCATTGATCTATCATCGACTCCGGGTATGGTAGATTCTTTGATTGCCTTGTATGCAATGGCCTGATTTTCATGTGAGAACTCATTCAACTAAAGTTCTTATCTTTTGTTATATAATCTGGAATAGCTGTTTATTGATTGATTTTGATTTAATTAGAGTTCTAATCATTAGTTGTAATCAAGTCTAGTGACAGGATTTGATGAAAGCTATGGTTGTGAATCTCAACTAGATTGGAAAGAGGCTTGGCCTACACAATTGAGTGTGCCCAAAGCCTGAGTACTATTGTGGGAATCGAACCAATGAATAATCTACTGTTTTGGATAATTATTGATTGGACCGCTCTATATTCCGATCGGATAGAGATATGAATTCGATTCCGATTGAGTTATGTGAGATCTAGTTGTGTTGATGCATTGAAACCTATCAAAAGTGAATCCTTGGCGCTCTAGTGCCTTTTTAGATTGATATTACCTTTCATAAATCATTGTTTAAACTCAAATCATTATTTTCCAGCGTTAGTTCTTAATACGATCTTAATTACTAGTTGTTTTAGACAAATTCTGAGAATACCCATTCATAAATCTCTGTGGGAACGATACTCGGTCTTTCCGAATTATTACTACATCGCAACCCTACACTTGGGGAGTGAACAAGTTTTTGGTGCCGTTGCCGGGGATTTCTATGCGGTATTTTTAGAATTTTCTGAAATAACTTTTAGTTGAGATTGTGTTAAGATAGGTTTAGGATTTGTTTTGCTTTGTAGGGTAGGTTTTCTTCTAAATACTAACTTACTTTGTTTTGATTTTTGCAGGATTCTAACATAGGTCTAATTCAGGGATTTTTAGGAAGTTGAAGAAGAAGTAGGCATCTTAAGTCACAAATCAGGTTTTATCATTCTAACCTTACTCTTCTTCTTCTCCTACTCATTCCTACCATATTCATCTCTTGTAGAGTGGGTGGAGGCTCCTTTTGGATCTCTGATAGGTTGGCCTTGTGCCGCCTGGATTCCTATTGGTCGGCTCTGCCGTCTTGGATCACCTTGTGCTCAGAGATTTCTCTTCTCAATCCTATTCCTCTTTCGTCTTTTTCTGCACTTTTCTCAAAAGACTCAAAGAGTGGGTGGGGAGTTCTCTGAACCCCTATTGACCAGGAGAAATCGGTCTCTATCCTTGCTTCCGGCTCAGCCATTGCAAGACACCTTGTGCTTAAGTCTTAGAGAAGAGTAAAGGAAGGAAGGAAGAATTTTTTTTTCCTTTTTGTGTCATTCTTTTTGGTTTCGCATGCCACATTGGGCTCGGGATTCTAATAACCGACTCAATCGTGACGGAGTAATTGTTGAAGGGATTGATAGAGAGCCTCGAGCTAGAAAACATCAAAATTTTCCTGAAATTACTAGAGAGATGGCTGAAAATCAACCAAATCAAGGGGTAAATCAACATCAAAATCCAGCTCCAAACCTTACTGAATTGGATGAGAATTAAGTGGGGGATGTTGTTCGCTTCCCCAAGTGTAGGGTTGCGATGTAGTAATAATCTCGGTAAGACCGAGGTCAATCCACAGGGAAGGAAGTAAACAATTCAAACTATCCTAATAACCAGAATCAAAGAGGTTTGTGAAATTGATTTTTAACATAAAATAGAAAATCTGATAATGGAAAGATAACTAGAGCATCAAGGATCCACTTATAGCTCTCCTTAGATGCATAATTCGCTATGGTTTCTCACTTTCTCAACTAGAATCGATATTAAGATCTATCTAGTCGGATGATAGAGCTGTTAAACCAAACAATCTGTCATATGTAAGTTTAATGCATAGGATTCACTCAATGTAGGCTGAGCTGAGCATGCTCAATTGCATAGGTCATTCCCCATTCCAAAAGGTTCAGTTCACAATCATAACCATCCTCAAGTCCTGTCACAAGACAAGGCTAGATCATGATTTGAACTTGATTCAAATCACATGCACAATCCATACATATTACATAAATTCAGAAAAGTAGAACTTTGGTAGGAAGTCCCCACATGAAGATCATAGTACTAGAGCGCACTCCAATTCCTCAGATCATACAGATCTAGACTGATGCAAACTAATTAAGAATTTAAGTAATTCTCCCAAACATCCATGAGTCATCATAAGACTAAGGAAAACTACTTAAAGCTTGTATAAACTTCAAACCATAGTTCATAATCATGAATTCCAACTTTAAAACCAATAAAACGAATTAAACAATCTAAGAAAACTATAAGGTTCACCTCTTAGCTCTAGCTAAGAATTAGCTAATGAAAAGCATATTAAAAATAAAACTAGAACTAAGAAAAGGAAGAAAAACTAGCTGGAGGAGGCTAGGAAGCCTCCTATGACTTGAACTCCTTGCTCCCCACGTCCTTGGTTGCCTTGGAATAGAAGAGAGCACCTCCTTTTATAGTGCAGCAATAGTAAAGCAACATAGCAGAATTTGTTTCGCTTGGTACGACTTAACCAATGGTTGGATTGCCTTCAAATTTGATTTGTAGCTTCCTTGTAATGTGATCTTTCTCATAGATGATTTAGATTTCCAAGATTATCCTTTGAATGGGCCCACCAATCATATCACCGACCGCCTCTCAAAATCGCGCACTTTGGGTACCTTCAGAACCAATCGTCTTGCTTTCAACGGTCCGGAGTGTACAGATGTCGGATTGATCCCAAATTTTGAACATTGGTAGAAAACTTCCTCCTCTACATGATAGACAGATTAGATTGTCCAAAACAATCCCAGAATATGGTCCGAAAATTAGAACACTTAGGGCTTTTATAAACTCTGCGCAGTTGGATCTTTCTAGATGGTCCATCTTTCTTCAACTGGTACGATCAAACCACACATCCTTTTGATTTGAAATTTTGTGGTTATTCATATATGGATGTGGTCTAGAAGATGGTCAAAGTAGATTCTTCATATCATCAATGATGGGCCACCTGGACCGGCCCAGAGTGAAACAGCGAAATCTAGAACTTTCTGGACAGTTCGTATTGTTTTGGCCACCACGATCAATCCGTAGCTCCGATCGAACGAAACCACTTGGGTTAGTTCGGCGTCGAGCTCTTCTTCGACATGGATGTGTTGGATTTTCAAATATCATTAAGATGGGCCCAGAAATCTGGTCCGAAAAATCAGAAACGGGAGTGGCCTGCTGTCTGCAATTTGGAAACTGAAATTTACATGGCCGACCGGTCAAGACCGGTCGGACAAGGCTGGCCTTGTTCCAGCAGCATGTGAAAGGAAGAGTAGTGTTGGCTGACCGGTCAAGACCGGTCGGGGCCCATTTTCTGCATTATTTCTTCTTTCTTTTCTTTCCTTCTTTCTTCCTCATTCTCCTCTCTTTCTTCATCATTCTTTGGTCCACCTTGGGCCTTCATCAAAGACTCCTAAATGTGCCCTTTTGGTCACCAATTGAGCCAAACCACTCTCATTCCTACAATCGCAAAACATGTATTTGATTAGTCTTTAAATCATGAAAATCTTGCATAATGAGTGATGAATTGGGGTTAGAATATGCACAATTAAGAGCTCAACAGATGTACCTCAACCTAGAACTTTACGTGACTATTTACAACCAGCTAGGACGAGTACTCCCTCTTGCATAATTTTTCCTCACAATGTGGGAAATATTGATTTTAAACCAGAGTTGATCCAACTTCTTCCTAGATTCCATGGACTCGACTCTGAGAGTGCGTATCTACATATTAAGGAATTTGAAGAGGTTATTGCCACAATAAACTTTGACAATGTGACCAAGGATACAATAAAACTCAAATTATTCCCTTTTTCCTTGAAAGAGAAGGCCAAATCATGGCTACATTCCTTAAGGCCGAGGTCTATTGGGACATGGGCTGAGATGACTAGGGAGTTTCTTAAAAAATTCTTCCCTACTCATCGAACCAATGCACTAAGAAGGGCCATAATGAACTTTGCCCAAAAAGATAAAGAAACCTTTTTCCAATGTTGGGAAAGGTATAATGAGTTATTAAACGCATGCCCACATCATGGCTATGAGCGGTGGAGGTTAATTAGTTTCTTCTATGATGGATTAAACTCAACCATGCGCCAATTTGTGGAGATGATGTGCAATGGGGAGTTCATGAATAAGGAAACAGAAGAAGTTTGGGATTATTTCGACATGTTGGCTGAAAATACACAAGCACGGGATACATCTAAGCCAACAAATTTAAAACAACCCCAAGCCAAGGAAAATGGAGAAATTTATGTTTTAGATGAGCAAGATGATCTAGGTTTTAGAGTGGCTAAACTCACACGAAAGGTCGAGGAGATGGAACTAAAGAAAGTGGACACAACCCAACAAAGGGGGGTTGTTGAAAGTATTTGTGGCATTTGTGCTTCCAATGTGCATCAAACGCCGGATTGTCCAACAATTTATGCATTTCGAGAACTTTTATTTGAACAATCGAATGCTTTGAATAGTTATTAACGACCTTTTAGTACTCCAAATTCAAACACGGACAATTCTAGTTGGAGAAACAACCCTAACTTCAATTGTGCGAATGGAAACACGGCTAATCAAAATAATTCTCAAAAGGGGCCCCCAATGCAAATTCCTATGGCCCCACCTCAAATGCCTATAGACGATACTTTGAAAGCATTCATGGAAGGACAAGCTCAAATAAATCAATCCAACCATACGATAATGCTTGAGCTTAAAAATTCGGTGGAGGAAATCAAGGCTCGCTTAAACGCAAGGGAAGGGATTCTTCCAGCCCAACCTATATCAAATCCAAAACTACAATGCGAAATAAGCGTGCCTAGTTCTTCTAACCAACATATGGAACATGCTAAGGCCATCACCACTCTTAGAAGTGGTAAAATTATTGAAAAATCTGATCCGGTGAAGGTTTCAACGCCTAATGATCCGGTATCTTCCAAAGAGAATGATGGACCTAGCACCGCCATGAATGAAAAAGAGCCATTGAAAGAATATAGGCCCGTTGATCCATTCCCCCAACGCTTGATTTCAGCCAAACCTCAAGATAAATATCAAGAATTTTTTGAGGTTTTCAAGCAAGTCAAAATCAACATCCCATTGTTGGATGCCATTAAACAAATACCGTCATATGCTAAATTCTTAAAAGACCTTTGCACGGTGAAAAGAAAAATACATGTGCAAAAGAAGGTATTTTTTTACAGAGAATGTAAGTGCCATTATAAATCACGGGATGCCCAAGAAATACAAAGACCCCGGTTGTCCGACAATATCATATGTAATTGGAGATTACCGGGTGAAACATGCTTTTACTTGATCTAGGGGCAAGTGTGAATTTAATTCCCTTTTCGGTCTATGAACAATTGGGTTTAGGTGAATTAAAACCCCACCAAAACCACATTACAACTTGCTGATCGATCAATTCGTATTCCAAGAGGGGTAATTGAGGACGTTCTTGTCCAAGTTGACAAAGTTTACTACCCGGTGGACTTTATTGTCTTGGACACGAGACCCATGGTTAATATTGGCCCCCAAATTCCTGTCATACTTGGCCGCCCATTCCTAGCTACATCAAACGCTATCATAAATTGTAGGAGTGGGGTCATACAAATGTCTTTTGGCAATATGACGATTGAGTTGAATGCTTTCAATATTGACAACCAACAAGAGGATGAGGATGAGGAGGTACACGAAATAAACATGGTCAATTCTATCGTGGAAGACGAGTCCCTCTCACCTTTTTACTCCGGTCACTTAGATGAAGATATGACTTACTCCCTTGATGAGAACGATGATATGATAAGGGATATGGTCACACTTTTCGAGTCGGTATCGGCATATGACGTTAGCCGAGAGAAGGATGTGGAAACAATACCTTTTTGTGCTGAGAAATCAATTCATATTTCCACACCTTTGTGGATCATGCACACTGAACTCCACCAACCCTAGGATGATCCATATTTGCAATACCAAAGCCCAGGAAAATCTGAATTGAGATATATTTTTTCTGATAAATATGATGATGTCTCCTCTTATACATGTGATGAAAATATTAAGGAACACGTTGAAATTCCTTTTTGAAAATTTCATTGGGTTATCTGGATCAATTACACAAATGTATATTGTAAAGCAGGATATTGGATGACTTTACTGCGAAACCTTTTAATCCATCTAATGATTCTGCTTGACTTTATGCTTTTGGATGAGTTGTTGGGACTAACCTCCTAGTCTGACGGAGGATGATTTTAAATAGTTTTCTAGAATGCTTTCCCATTAGGATTTGCTTTGAGTAGTTGATTTATTTGTGAAGTAATCCATCTCCAAAAGCTAATCTTGCCATGAACTACATGCTTAAGGTGATATCTCTCTTTCTCACTCTCTTTTTCTTTTGACATTGCTCTCATGTGTTGCATTCATTGTATACATTCTTACATTGAGGACAATGTAAAGTTTTGGTTGGGGGGTGAGAGATTCCTTAGATGATGAATCTGCTAGCTTTAGTGACATTTCGAGCAATGATGTAGAAATTTTTTGATTTTTCTAAAATTCAAAACTCTTTTGGAAAACTTTGATTTTATGCATTCGAGATAGCATGGGTATAAGAAGATGAGATACGAAGTGAGGGATGTTGCAAGCTTTGAATTTCTCTTAATATAATGGTTTTATATGTGAATTCACCTATTTTTATGATTGATAGAAAATTTGAACACCTTCACCTAGTTCACATTACACAATTTTCGTGATTTGAAAGGATTATGTGATTTGTGGATTAGCTAGACTCTGATTTGAGATATTGAGAAACCAAGCCGGGGTACTTTGTCCATCCTTGTCCATGGGAAAATAACGAAAGATATGGATTTCTAAAAATCCTATCTAATGTAAAAGAAAAAGGAAAAGGAAGGATGAAAATGGGAATGATGGAAAAATGGTGGAAATTTCGATTAGGGCTACCTACTACCAACAGGGGGATGGTCTACCCATAACCAAAGCTGAAAATGGGATGTAGTGTGAAAGTCGTCGAAAGGACGGTAAGGCAAATTCCTGTCATAGGCTTGTTGTTGCTCTATGCACCTTGAGATCTATAGTTTAGTTGATTTATGAAGAAGATAATCCCGAAAACTCATGAGATGAACCTTCACTATGCACACTAGGTTGAATTTGTTCGAGTTCTTCTGTTTGTCAATCAATCAGCGGGAATTTCATATAAACACTTATGATGTTCTGAGAGTTTACGGTTTCAACCTTTATCACTGAATTTCTCTGATTTTTATGCTTATGTGTCTTGGAATGTATAGAAGAGTAGTTTCTAGAGGAGAGTTGGGTTTTGGAAAATGAAACTTGTTTCACGCATGTTTTGCTCGGGACTAGCAAAATGCTGGTTGGGGGGTGTGTTGAGCTCTTAACTGTGCATATTCTAACCCCAATTCATCACTCATTATGCACGGTCTACATGTTTAAAGAACTACTTTAATACATGATTTGTGATTGTAGGAACAAGATGGAGATTTCACCAATTGAAGGCTAAATAGAGCTCTTTATGAGTATTGAAGACCATTGGATCAATCATGAAGGAGTACCAAAGAAAGACAAACCAAGGAGAGAAGAGAGAAGAAGAAACAATGAAGAAATGAAGAAGAAAAAGAATTCAGACCGATCGTGACCGGTCGGCCAAGGAAGCCAGACCGGTCGGCCACACAATTGAAGCTGCTGGACAGAGGGACTGCCCAGTCCGACCGGTCAAGACCGGTCGGCCAACGGGTTGGCACCCTTCTGAAGCTCGCTGGACGTTATCAACAGACGGGGACGACCGGTCGGCCAGGCCAGTCCGACCGGTCGTTCGACCGGTCGGCTATGCAAAAACGAGACTTTCTAATTCCGGCTCCGGATTTCTCTGCGCAAGTGCGTAAGTTTACGCAAAATCTGGAAGTTTCTTGCGTAAAGGGCACCTCCAAGCTATAAAAGGACTTCTTCCCTTCATACCAAAGGAGGCTAGGACGTGAGGATTGCTTAGGAGACGGATTCTACTTCGAGTTTCTAGTTTTCTTCCTGCTTTAGTTGTTTTTTATGTTTTTGAGGCTTCTAGTTCAAAGATGTTAGAGATGAACTAAAACCTCTTAGCTAGGGCTAAGAGGTGAAGCTTTTGATTTTTTTTTTGATGGATTGATGCAACCTAGGTTTCCTTTTATGTTTTAATTGAAGAATTTTAGTTCAATATGAGTTTGAATCAATAACTAGTTTGGTTTTACTTTGATCTCTTGATGACTCCGGGCTCATGTGATTCTTAGTGATTCTAAGCTTGGTAGCTTACCTTCTGAGCATTGTTTATGCTTGTGTAGTTCATTGATCTATCATCGACTCCGGGCATGGTAGATTCTTTGATTGCCTTGTATGCAATGGCCTAATTTTCATGTGAGAACTCATTTAACTAAAGTTCTTATCTTTTGTTATATAATCTGGAATAGCTGTTTATTGATTGATTTTGATTTAATTAGAGTTCTAATCATTAGTTGTAATCAAGTCTAGTGACAGGATTTGATGAAAGCTATGGTTGTAAATCTCAACTAGATTGGAAAGAGGCTTGGCCTACACAATTGAGTGTGCCCAAAGCCTGAGTACTATTATGGGAATCGAATCAATGAATAATCTACTGTTTTGGATAATTATTGATTGGACCGCTCTATATTCCGATCGGATAGAGATATGAATTCGATTCTTATTGAGTTATGTGAGATCTAATTGTGTTGATGCATTGAAACCTATCAAAAGTGGATCCTTGGCGCTCTAGTGCCTTTTTAGATTGATATTACCTTTCACAAATCATTGTTTAAACTCAAGTCACTATTTTCCAGCGTTAGTTCTTAATAGGATCTTAATTACTAGTTGTTTTAGACAAATTCTGAGAATACCCATTCATAAATCTCTGTGGGAACGATACTCGGTCTTTCCGAATTATTACTACATCGCAACCCTACACTTGGGGAGTGAACACTAGATAAGAGATAGAACTTCGAATCTAGTTGTGTTTATGCTTGGATGAATGAATTCACATTGGACTACTACAAGTGGATCCTTAAAGTCTTAGTTCTCTATTAAATCTCAGATTTTCTTCTATTTAAATTACTGTTTAGTTCTAGTTCTTAAAACCGAATTCTAAAAATTGTTGAGATTGAAGTTATTAGAATAACTTGGAATTGTTTACCCTAATTTCCTATGGATCGACCTCGGTCTTACCGAGAATTATTACTACATCGCAACCTTGCACTTGAGGTGAGCGAACAAATTCCCACCGGGACTAGAGTAGATGTACTCTTACAAATTGACAACCTTACTTGTCAGATTTGAGCCCCGTTGTTACCCCACTTTGGGTTGATTCTTCTCGCTCTCTCGTGCTTATATCAACTCCACTTGTGCTCCCCTGATGTTGATGCCATTGCGTCGCCAATGCTCTATCTCCAACGATCAATCCCCTTGCATTTGCTCTTCTTAAAATGTTCAAGGTGGATAGGAGGTAGGTTTGAGATCTCTACAACTAATGGAAATGGGTTTTCTAGAGGTTTTAACTACAAGGATCTCATTATAAAGTTTTGGATAAGAATTTCATTATTAAGATCAATTCAAACTCTAGAGATCAAAGAGGGACAAGTACATCTTCAATATGAGCTTGGAATGCTCTAATCTTGTGATGAATCACAAGGAAGATGCATTGCTAGGGTTAGGAATAGAGCTCCTAATGGTATGCAATGGTGGTAGCTTCTATCTCTTCAAAATTCCTCTCTAAAGCCCAAAAATGAATCCCCCTTTTTTTTTATAGATTTTCTTCCAACAGTCAAAACACGAGCAGATTCGCGCATCTCCGATTGATCGAAAAAAGGTCCGATTGATCAGAGACCTATCCAATTGATCAAAAATTTGTCCAGTGAATATTTCAAATTCTCTGGAATAAATTCTGATTAATCAAAACATGGTCCGATTGATCGAAAGGACCACATCCGATTGATCGGAGGATCTGTCCAATTAATCGAAAATCTATCTAGAGAGTTAATGTTTTTTTATATGATCTAAGGCTAATAAGGATGACAAAGGGTATTCCTAGTTGGTCCAAGTCATCTATGAGGATTTGGGTGTTTTGGTCCAAAGGGTTAGGGTTATCAAGGCATCTCATTTACATATTTTTCTTCCTTAATGCTTCTGGTCTACTTGAATATTCAGTCTTCAGCTTGCCAAGGCTTAACCGACATTATAACACAAGGACTCACGTGATTGACAAATAAGGTGTACTAATATGCCACAAAAAAGTACACTAATAATATACAGGTGTTCGCTCGCCTCAAGTGCAAGGCTGCAATGTAGTAATAATTCTCGATAAGACCGAGGTCGATCCACAGGGAAAGAGGTAAACAATTCCAACTACTCCAATAACTAGAATCTAAGAAGTTTAGGAAAATAGTTTTTTCATATAAAGTAGAAAAATATGAAAATAAGAAGAACTAGAGCATTAAGGGTCCACTTGTAGTAGTCCAATGCCAATCCATTCATCCAAGCGCAACACAATTAGAATCAAAGTCCTATCTCTCATTTAATTGGAGGATATAAGATTCAAGCACAAACAGTCCCACTTAAATCTGGAAATCAGATTTCTAGTTCTAATGCAGCACATAGAACTTGAACTTGTAACCTTTGGAGTACCAGCCATGCAAAGAGACTATGGCATGCTCAAGGGTTATTATAATTCGAATTCAAACAACCCAATCATGGTAATCTCAGAGAATTGCAAGGAACTCATGTTCGGAGTACACAAACTCTCATAAAACTTCTAAAAAACCAAACTTTATTTAAACTAGAACTTGAAAATCCAAAATTAAAGTAAAGGGTACTTGAAGGAACGAATTAAAGCATTGAAACAAATTACAAACTTCACCTCTTAGCTCTAGCTAAGAGGTTAACTAAAAGAAAACATTAAAAACTAGAAACTAGAACTAGAAGAAGAAGAAAACTAGTTGTAGGAGGCTAGGAAGCCTCCTAAGTCTTGATCTCTTTGCTCCCCACGTTGCTAGATGGGTTAGAAAGAGGCTGTAGGTGTCCTTTTATAGCTTAGAGGCGTCACCGACTTAGAAGAAACGCGGAACTACGGAGTCCTCCCGCACTTAGGAAACCCAAAATCTGGAATTAGAAGCTTCAATTCACTGTTTGCACGTGGCCAACCGGTCTTG
Organism: Liriodendron chinense; assembly: GCA_003013855.2. Lineage (NCBI taxonomy): Eukaryota > Viridiplantae > Streptophyta > Magnoliopsida > Magnoliales > Magnoliaceae > Liriodendron > Liriodendron chinense. The sequence goes on from PVNU02003180.1 coordinate 29,140, forward strand.
ACCTGTCTTTTGTTAGTCTAGGGAGCTGACTACCTGTTGGCCGACCAGTCTTGACCGGTCGGGCCTTCTATTTTCTTCATTTTTCTTCTTTCTTTCTTCTTCTCTTTCTCCTCTCTTTCTTCACCATTCTTTGGCACTTGTTCTATTGATCTTCAATGCATACAAAGTGACTCTTTTAACCATGAATTGGTGAAATCTTCTCTCATTTCTATAATCACAAAAACATGTATTAGATTAGTCTTTTAACTTGAAAACCATGCATATAATGTGATGTAGTGGGCTATGACATGTATAAATTGGAGGCTCAACACACCCCCCAACTAGCTTTTTGCTAGTCCCGAGTAAAACATGCGTGAAACAAGTTCAATCCTTCAAAAACCAACTCTCCTTCAGAAACTATGTTTCTATCTATTGCAAGACATACAAGTGTAAAATTCAGAAAAATGAGGTGATAAAAGTTGAAACCTTAAACTCTCAAAACATAGTAAGTGTCCATATGAAATTCCCACTGATTGATTGAGAAATAGATGAACTCGAACAAATTCAACCTAATGTGCATAGTGAAAGTTCATCTCATGAGTTTCTGGGATTATCTTCTTCATAGATCAACTAAACTATGGATCTCAAGGTGCACAGAGCAACAACAAGCCTATGACAGGAATTTATCTTACCGTTCTTCCGATGGCTTTCACACTACGTCCCATTTTTGGCTTTGGTTGCAGGTAGACCATTCCCCGGTTGGTAATAGGTAGCCCTTTTCGAAATTTTCCACCATGTTTTCCATCATTCCCAATTTTCATCCTTCCTTTTCCTTTTTCTTTTACATTAGATAGGATTTTTAGAAATCCATATCTTTCGTTATTTTTCCATGGACAAAGATGGACAAAGTACCCCAGCTTGGTTTCTCAACACCTTAAATCAAAGTCTAACTAATCCACAAATCACATAATCCTTTCAACCCATGAAAATCGTGTAATGTGAACTAGGTGTAAAAGTGTTCAAATTTTCTATCAATCACATAAATAGGGGAATTCACATATAAAACCATTATATTAAGAGAAGTTCAAAACTTGCAACATCACTCACTTCGTATCTCCTTTTCTTATATTCGTATCATCTCGAATGCATAGAAATAAGGTTTTTCAAAAGAGTTTTAAATTTTAGAAAATAAAAAATTTTCTACATAATTGCTCGAAATGTCACAAAAGCTATTAGATTCATCTAAGGAATCTCTCTCCCTGAACCAAAATCTTACAATGTCCTCAATGTAACAAGATATGCAATAAGCATGACATGAGAGCAATGAAATAAAACAAAGGAGAGTGAGAACGAGAGTATCTGTGGTAGCAAGTTGATCAATTCTAGCATCTTTCATTGTCTCGATGAGACTTATCCAATCATAATTGCAGAAAAATAAATCCTAACCTACCTACCTATCTTTGATTAGTCCGATCGACTACATGATCAAATTTGAGCAGGATCTTCATGAATTTCAATAGATTTCTCATGAGGACCATCCAAAGTCCTGCTCGACAGTAAACATGGATGCTTTTCTTCATTAAAGTCCAATATTTATGTGCATCACATGCATGATAGGAGGAGATAAGGGCAGTAAAAAGATATCTCCTCAAATTCTAATTTGGGTTATGATTGATTAAAAATGGGTCCTTCCAATCAGAATTTTCAATGGGCTGAAGGACCCATGATGGTGGAGAGACATTCATCAAGTTTTCATTGGTTAAAGTTGTCTCCTCCGAAATTTCAGAATTGTACGGTGCTTCTACAAACAATGGTAAAGAGTGTAAATCAATGGAATGGTGTTCTTCAGGCACCGACACCGTGTCTGACAAAATATCCAACTCCTTAATCATCTCATCATCAAGATCATAAGAGTGAGCCAAGCATTCCTCTAGGAAAGCGAGATAGTTGGATGAAGGGTCCTCATCCTCCCTTAATGATTGAAGAAATTATGTTTCAATGGCAAGAAATTCCTCCTCTATAGAGAGGAGGTCTTCCAAGAAAAAATTATCAGATGTAGTGGTAAGCACATCATCTAACATTGGTTGATCTTTTAAAATTTCAGATTGTGCCACCTCAGCATCCAAAGGAAAAGAATTTTCAATCAAATGGAGGTCTACCACAATAACATTTGGCATGTGTTGTTGGTGGAAGGACTCAAAAAGATTAACTTCGGCCATCTCTTTAGCATGCATATCCTCTAGAGACTCATAATCATTATACTCTTGGGAAAAAGAAACCATAGAGCATCCACCAAACCCTCATTGTAACCCCACTATCGCTTTCAAATTTTATGGATTCCTCGGGTTCGTCAACCGCCATTGAAATCTCTTCATCATTAAGTTCAAAGCATCCAAAAGAGATAGTGGACGCACCATAATTGATGGTGACATTGGGATCATCGAGATCAATCTCCTCTAAAAGTCTATTCATTAAATCCGAAGAAGGTGGGACTTGGGTAGCCCCATCCTCCTCATTAGAGGGGATTGATTTGATGCCCCTAATTTCGGGCTCCACGTCTTCATAAGATGGTGAGTAAGCGTGATTTAATTGTTCATCTTCATACTCTTTCCATATTTCCTCAAGTATTTGTTTATACATGTCATCACAAGAGGAAGACGTGTTAGGGTGATTGTTAATAACCACTAGGGTGATTGTTAATAACCACGGTTGGTTCTTCCCTTGAACAAGGAGAATGGTGGTTTTCCCAATTAAGATTGTACGCATTGTAGGATGAAGAGTTATATGATGGTTGATAGGCATATCCATACAAGTGATCACACATTGTCGTAACCAGTTGGCCACTATTCACCCGTTCCTTTTGTTGTTGCATACCTCCTACCAAAAACAGTGGAACACTCATGTTATTTTCAATCCGGTAATCACATAATATTTTCTCCAGATGATCATTATTCAATTTTGCTTTGTTCCGGTAATCCCCCATCGTCTTACTTCGTGTCTCAACATGTGTATTATTTTCATTAATGTACTCATGCATCGTCTTACGTGAGGGGGTAGTAGTGGATGTTTGAATCTCAGAAAAACACTCATGCTTGGAGGAATCCCGATCACAATGAGTTTAGGTCTCCCAATCCAACGTCTCATCCTCCAAAAGGTACTTGTGTACGCACCATTCGTCCAATCATACATGATGAAATTTTTAACGAATTGGAAACTATTCCAATAACTAGAATCTAAGAAGTTTAGGAAAATAGTTTTTTCACATAAAGTAGAAAATCTGAAAATAAGAAGAACTAGAGCATCAAGGATCCTCTTGTAGTAGTCCAATGTCAATCCATTCATCCAAGCACAATACAATTAGAATCAAAGTCCTATCTCTCATCTAATTGGAGGATATAACATTCAAGCACAAACAGTCCCACTTAAATCTGAAAATCAGATTTCTAGTTCTAATGAAACACATAGAACTTGAACTTGTAGCCTTCGAAGTAACAGCCATGATAAGAGACTATGGCATGCTCAAGGGTTACTACAATTAGAATTCAAACAACCTAATCATGGTAATCTCAGAGGATTGCAAGGAACTCATGTCCGGAGTACACAAACTCTCACAAAACTTCTAAAAAACCAAACTTTATTCAAACTAGAACTTGAAAATCCAAAATTAAAGTAAAGGGTACTTGAAGGAACGAATTAAAGTATTTAAACAAACTACAAACTTCATCTCTTAGCTCTAGCTAAGAGGTTAACTAAAAGAAAACATTAAAAATTAGAAACTAGAACTAGAAGAAGAAGAAAACTAAGTAGGTCTTGATCTCTTTGCTCCCCACGTTGCTAGATGGGTTAGGAAGAGACTGTAGGTGTCCTTTTATAGCTTAGAGGCATCACCGACTTGGAAGAAACGCGGAACTACGGAGTCCTCCCGCAATTAGGAAACCCAAAATCCAGAATTAGAAGCTTTAATTCGCTGTTTGCACATGGCCGACCGATCTTGACCTGTCAGACTGGGCTGGCCGACCGGTCTTGACCTGTCTTTTGTTAGTCCAAGGAGCTGACTACCTGTTGGCCGACCGGTCTTGACTGGTCGGGCCTTCTATTTTCTTCATTTTCCTTCTTTCTTTCTTCATTTTTCTTCTCTTTCTTCTTCTCTTTCTCCTCTCTTTCTTCACCAGTCTTTGGCACTTGTTCTATTGATCTTCAATGCATACAAAGTGACTCTTTTAATGATGAATTGGTGAAATCTTCTCTCATTCCTATAATCACAGAAACATGTATTAGATTAGTCTTTTAACATGAAAACCATGCATATAATGTGATGTAGTGGGCTATGACATGTATAAAATGGAGGCTCAACAACAGGCCATCCTGTACCATTATATCTTTTGATTTTTGGCACCTCAAAGCCTTGAGGTACCTTTGTATCAGAAAAGGGACATAAATCCCTAAACTTGGTTAATGGAAGATCCACTTCCTGATGCTTCTGCAGCTTCATCGTCATCTCTTGTATCTGATCTCAGATTTGTTCAATTTCGAAGGGACTAGATGAAATGGATATTGTCCCCTTACCAGGATGACCAACCCTCCTTTCATAATAATTGGCATCATTGATGCTCCTATGTCTCCTGCTTGGAGGAAGTTGGAACTAGTGATTGCCTATATTACATGAAGTTTGTTGAATTGGAACTGGGAAAGGAGATTGTGAAGAGACATTGATTAGAGGATGTTGATATTGACTAGAATTCTCATTGGGGATAGGATGTTAGAATTGAATGGAGTTTTGGTTGTGAGATGATGGAATTAACTCTCATTTATAGGAGGGTATTAAAAGGAATGCCCCGATGTGGAGGGTTGAGCTGACTGGTGTTGGAGATCTTGTGCCGACTCCGATGATTGTGGTTGAACGGAGCTGGATGCTAAAAGGAGAGCTGGTTGTTGTTGTCATTGTTGACCGGGGCCAGCCAGGTTGCTGGCTATGGCAATTTGAGTTTGCATGAATTGGAGAAACGTCTCCTGCATAACTTTTAATCCTTATGCCAACTCTTGAAAACAGGTATCCGACATGACTTTGATGGGCTGTGTCTGCAAAGGTTGACCATTCTGCATGTTAAGTGCGAGGAATTGTTGTACCTCATCTTCCTGATTGGCCATAGCTACTTAGGATCTGGATTTGGTGCGAATTATGCTATGAAAGGAGAGAATCTATCGAGAGCGTTTGACTCGCAGAGGCACAATGGTTTTGATCTTTTGGACCATTCTTTTTCTTTAGATTTTATTTTTGGGTTTTAGGGTGGGATGAATGCTGATGCTAATATGCATAAGAAGTGTTAATACTTGGGATCGGTGAAATCCTGTTTGTCAAGTGGGGGCTTTCTAGTGCAACTAGATAGTCCTTAGTGAAGTCGTTATTCTATGGACACTGGATTAGCGCATGGCGAATCGTGTTTGCCTCTTTCGAGTGCTTTTAGCGCTTTAGTATGTGTTTAGAGGGTGTTGTATATGATTAGAGTCGCCACTAGCCAATTACCTCGAATCTACAGTTGGCTAGACCTTGTAGAAACACTTAAGAGCAAGAATCTGAGGATTCCCAATCTTAAGATGACTCCTTAATCTGTGTCTGAAGATTTAGTGTAAGGATCACGGTTACATTGATGGAATGTGTTAGGCACCCACTTTGCTCATACAGATGTATGGTCTCTACTTCACAGGATTAAATAAATTTTGAGGATTAGTTATGGTTCTTGCACACAGATAGTAAGACAATACATGCAATGCAGTGTAGGTGTCAGTTAGTATGAATTTCTAGTGGACAGGCTCCGATCAGATCGGCAAGCCACAGAGCATACGTTGGTATTGACAGGGTGCTGGAGTGATGCACTAAAAGTAATGTATATTGACAATGATTTTTAATGGATAAGATCTGATTTAATCGGTAAGCCACAGAGCATATGGCCAAGTTGATATTGATGCAAAAGTTATGCATTATGGATGATTGAGATGAGCAAGGGGTTAAGAAGGGAATGGATTTTGCACAATGCTAATACAAGATTAAATGAAGCTGATCAAGAGTAGGATGACAGGATGGATGATAGTATCGCAAGGGTTGACTTAAGTGGCTTGGATTGGAAATTGGTTGACTCTAGAGGCTAAGGCTAGGGTTGGATTAGACCAGACTAGGGCTAGGATTGTCACGCCCCGAAATCTAGACATAGAGTGTGCATCCTCAGGCCTAGGTTATGAGGTATGACTTGTGCACAAAGGCTCTTAATTCAAGTGTCAAACTGTTGATGAGGCATTTTATTATGCATACTAGTTAAAAACATCATTTAAACAATCAATTAAATAAATAAGAAAGTCATACACTACAGTCCACCCATTTGAGACTTGTTCATAATATTATTAATTGAAAACGTAAACACAAAACGGTTCTCAAATGATCATTTCTAAACGTCCTGATTTAAGGTTGAAATTATGCCTTTTGATCTAATACAGTTGTAAATGCGTGTGCGTGCGGAAGCTTAGAGGAGCAACTAGAATTATAGCTAAGTCCTAGAGGGGGGTGATTAGGACCTTTTAAAATTCTTTTCACTTACGTAATAGTTTTATCAAATTAAACTAAGTAAGAACACTTTAAGTTCCAAGCCTAAGTGAGTCCAATCACAAGACTAGCATATGGTTTAAGTAATAAGCTACCTATTCTAAGTAAGCACAGATTATCAAATGATTAAACTAATCAAGCTCCTAATATATGCAACCTAAGTAGACTATATGAGAATGGATCATAAAACTTAAGTCTACTCTAATAAGTGAAAGTACATCTTGTGTGTGGATGTGCCTATCTAGTGCCTAGCATACATTCCTATCAAGCATTCATAATTAAACAATTAAACATACAATGCTAAGATAAGAATGTGCTTAAATCAATCACAAACACAAGCATGTATAGTGGTTTGACTTTGGGTCTACTTCACTCCCGGTTCAAGTACTCAACCTCTTTGAGTGCACCGGTATTCACTATACGGAGGTTTTAAATCAGGTTCACTTCTCAACCTTTACACGGAGGCTTTACCAGTTCACCTGTCAACCTGAATGGAGTTTTGGACAAGGGTTAACTCTCAACCTGAATGGAGTTTTGGACATGGGCTAACTATAAACCCAAACAAAGTTTTGGACAAGGGCTAACTCTTAATCCGAACAGGGTTTTAGACAAGAGCTAACTCTCAACCCGACGCATGTATGCTCCCATGTCGGAGGCTCCCCCTTGGAGACTTGTTTAGGCCTGACAAACATGCCAATGAGCGCCAAATGCCCCTAGAGTTTAGGCCCAACAAATGTGCTAAGGAACGATAAACGTCTCTAATTCGAGTTTGACAAACAAACTCTACACTCAATTTCCACCAGGAAAAGAGTGGTTAGACTAAACACAAATTGACAACCTTGTTGGATTTGAGCCTCGTTGTTGCCGCTTGGGTTGCTTCTTTTCTCTCTCTCATGCTCGAATCAGCTTCCCTTGTGCTCCCCCGATCAATGATGTCGTCGCTTTACCAAGGCTTCAGCTCCATCTGTCACGCCTCGAAAATTGAAACCCGAGTACAATGACCCAAAGCCCGAGTTCCAGGGTGTGAATATAAAATTCGAGCGTAGATTCCTTGAAATTCCATTCTACACATCGCATATCTAAAATAAATCCCAAATATTTTTTTTTCACTAATGCCTTATTACAATGAATTTTTACAAAACTAAAATAAATCAACTATGGTTGGCGCTTGAGTAACACGTGACCATTTAAATACTCTGCTTCGTCAACGTCTTTTTCTTCCTGACAACCTGCAAGAATTATGGTGATTTTGGTGAGTCAAAGCCCAGTGAGATCATTTTTAACACAGAGAAATTACAATTGATTCAAGATAAGATCCTACACAATACTAAATATGGAGAGTTATTTTCATGTTACATCTAAATAGTTTATGAGTTGTGTTCTTGAATAACGCTTGTGAGTAGCATGATGTCATGACGTGCATGTTCAATGCATGATGCAATAAATATATATATGGGCAAATCAACCATGCCCCCCCATCTTCAATAGAGCAAATCAACCATGCTCAACATCTTCAACCAGGCAAATCAACCATGCCCGATGAACAGATCCCTCTGCCCCTGGATGTTAGGGTACCTATTGCAAGTCAACCTTGCTCACCTAACCCAGAGCACAGCGAGGCGGCAAATCAACCATGCAAGTCAGGATTCAAATCAACCATGCTCCTGTTCCGTCGTCCAACCAAATAAAGCATATATCTAAAAGAATGCTTATGAGTGTCATGAGTCATGAGAGCACTTTTCAAGCATACAATGCATATCAAACTCCAATCATATCATGCATGCATTATCTTTACTCAAGTAATTTCTTCATCTAAACTAGTTTCAATTTACTGATGTTAACGATTAATGATCACTCCTTACCCCAATCAATTCAAGGAAGCTCAAAGTCAGGCTTAGTGTCCCATAACACCAACCCTGGCTCATGAAACTTCGCATATTCATCAATTTCATTCCTCAAAGGGTCCATCACATGTAGCATATCTTAACATCAAACGGTTACATCCGTACGGGGTTAAGGGGCGTTCATTAACGTGTGAGCTTTTGGTGTTTCAATGACTGGCTAATGTCTTCCTAAAAAGATGTCTTATACATGATCTAAATCCAAGCTAAGTTGTCTACGAGTTCGATATGTGTGACTAGGAATGAAAATTGAGAAAATGAACAAGGAGGATTGAATTGGAATCTGGAATTCGAAGATAGAAATAAGAGATGGATCCCTTACTTAAGATCCGTACCATACATAAACACAAAACAAAAACCCTAAACCTAGTTAGAAAGGAATCTAAAGAAGGATGCTTAACTTGGATCTATGACTTGAAATAACAAAGAAATTAAAATTTGGAAACCAATGGAAACGAGCAAATGAAAGAAGAATCAATAAGAAGTTCTTTATAAGAATCACTCACAGATTCAGTGGTTGCACTGACTTTAAACAACCCAAATTCGAATTCTGAGTCAACTTAGTGAGTTAACTCACTCTTCCTTTCTTCTTCTTTTTCTTTCTCCTTCTTCTTCTTTCTTCTTTCTTTCTCTTCTTCTTCTTCTTCTTCTTCTTCTTCTTCTTCTTCTCTTGGCCTGGGATGTTGTCCTAGCAGCGGCAGCAATAGCAACGGGGCGTAGGAGATGCTCTCTTTCTCTCTCTCATGTTACCTCTCTCTCTCTCTCTATCTATCTTTCTCTTTAACATTTTTCTGAAGTGAGGAAGAACGGATAAGTTGGTTATATAAATAAGCACGGTGGTAACAGGATACACGAGCGGTTAAAGTTTCTGAGTTCAAGAGGGACTCGTTTCTTCTTTCTTGCGTCCAACGCCACATGGGAATCGTTGGAAAGGTAGGTGGGGTCCACACGACCTTGACACAATTGATCTTGGACGTCCATACAAGGAGGGGAGCCGGATCTTGGTGGTTTCGGTTTTCATCGGCTGGAAATAACGGTCTGGCGCAGGGTATTTAAACGACGTCTGCTAAACAAAAGACGTACGGACTATTTCCTTGGCCGTGATGAATCGTATGGACGATGTGGATCGAACCATGGGGCCCACCCTGATGATCCAATGGAGCCCCCCATCGACAGCGGGCAGTGTCCGCTGCATCGGTCGGGTGAAGAAGTTTTGAATTGAAAAACGTTACGTGCGCTGCACGTAATACTAACTTTATGCTCCACTTTCATGTGGGGCCCACTTGTAATGGTTTGAGGTCGTCACCTTCATTCAACTGGTGGATAACATGAATTTATCCGTCCATGAGAAAAATGAAGTAGATCTGAGTTACGGTGGCTCACTTATGGCATGATTTCTTATTAGGATATTTGTAGATGATCGGAGGGATGAAATTCGACGTGTACGGTTAAATTATGCCCTAGAACTAGTGTAAGTAGTTTCGTGTGAAAGTGATTGCCAAAAATCATAAAACTTATAAGTGGCCATTTATTTTAAGTTTAACTAATGGCATTTTCGTAATTATTATATATTTATAATTTTTGTGAAATCTAATATTTCTACACTGTTTTAAGGTTTATTCTAAGTAATTTTAATAATGGGACCATACTAAAATTCTCTACGGATTATTTAATATTAATTTATCAATATTAAAGTTATTTAATTTATTAAATAATTAACTAAATCATAATTTAAATGATTCTAAAATCCTAGAGTGTTACAAATACGCCTGAGGAGGTTCATTGGGTTGGAAAATCAATGATCTAAGCATATGCCTAGTGATGAACGAGATGTATGGATCAAATTTATGGACGGACATGTGTACAGGGCGATGTGAAGATCGTACAACGTGTTTACGTTGATCGCAGAATTCAAAATCGAAACGGACGGCTAGATATTTCAATCTGGCAATGACAGATCATTCTAACGGTTAGTTTATTGACTTAACTAAGTACACTAAGTTTTTCAGAGGTTTAAAAGTGTCAGAATATGTACAAAAGTGTATACATGTGTGTATGTGTGTGAACAACACGGCCTAGAATTTGATTTCTCGCGTGTGAACACTCACTCGTGTACCTACTCGTGTGCCTAAAATTTTGGGGTATTACACCATTGATCAAACGCCTTGCATATGATCTTCTTCGAGATGATCAAGGTGATGAGAGAATGATTGAATCTCTTACATGGGATATGTAGCTTGTTCTAATTAGGAGATTTACCTAAAGGGTCTTCTAAAGGTCTTGAACAAGAGGTTTTATTATGTAGTTTAGTGGTTCACATCTAGGATTAAGAAAGGAGTCAAGTCATCTTTAAGTTTGCATTTGAATGCCCTCACTTGTGATTAAACACAAAGAATATGACTTGAATCTCCTCTTCTTTGAGACCCCATATGATGTGCGAATGATATAGGTAATGGGCTCTCAAATCCCATTGATAATGCCGAAAAAATTGTGCTCCATATATATAAATTTCAAGCTCAAACGGCCATAAAACAAGTATAAACGGCAAGTAGCCGACCGGTTCAGATCAAGGCCAGGGAGTCCAACAATGCTGCTATCTATTCGCTCGCATCAAGTGCAAGGCTGCGATGTAGTAATAATTCGGTAGAGAATGAGATTGTCCTCAAGGATTAACCACGAATTCATAAAACCTCTTCAAATAACTCTAATTGAAATAGAGTTAAAGTAAAATAAATATGGAATTTTGACTAATAATGTGAATAATGTAATATGAAAACTAAAAGATGAGTTTAATAATCTAAAAGAAACACTAGAGTGTCGAGGATCCACTTATAGCTATCTTTAATGTATAATTCATATAGGTATCTCAATTACACAACTAGAATTGGAATTTAATTCCATCTAGCCGGATCATGGAGTGGTTATAACATCAAAACAATCCAACACATGTGTTGTTCATCAACATGACTCCCTTAATTCAAGTTAGGAATTGGGCACACTCAATTGCATAGGCCAATCTTAGTTCCAATAGAATAAGATCACAACTATGATAAACATCAAATCCTATCACAAGATTCAACTCATATCATAATCTGAACTTGATTCAAATCACCATGACATTTAACATATATCTCAGATTTCATGAAAAAAAATAGAACTTTGGTTTGAAGTTCCCACATGAAGATCTAAGCTCTAGAGCATATTGAATTCAATTCCTCGAAGCGTATATGTCTAAATCTTGCATAACAATTAAGAATCTAAGCATAATTCTTCTAACATCCACGAGTCATCAAGAGATTAAAGAAAAACTAACTTAGAACTTCATTTAAACATAAGCAAACCATTGTTCAACATAGAAACCCAAACTTGAAACCTTAAAAACGAATTAAAACATCTAAGATAACTACAAGCTTCACCTCTTAGCTCTAATTAAGAGTTAGCCTAAAAAACATGAAAAATAACAACTAAAAAAAAGGAAGAAAAACTAGAAAAAAGAGGCTTGGAAGCCTCCTTGGTCTTGATCTCCTTACTTCCCACGTCCTTGACACCTAGAAGAGAGAGGGGCTCTGTTCGCTTGCCTCAAGTGTAAGGCTGCGATGTAGTAATAATCTCGGTAAGACCGAGGTCGATCCACAGGGTTTTCTTATACTCGTATCATCTCGAATGCATAGAAATAGGGTTTTCTAAAAGAGTTTTGAAATTGTAGAAAATTCAAAAAAAAAATTGCGCATATGAGGCTCGAAATGTTGCAAACTACTAGATGAGGAATCTCATCTCACCCCCAACCAAATCTTGCATTGTCCTCAATATAAAAAAGATATGCAATGAGCATGAACATGAGAGCAATGGTGAAATATAAGAGAGTGAGAACAATAATACCTGAGAGAGTCGATCATGGAAGTATACAACCCAACAACTAAAGCTACTAAGCACACAAAACCAAAACAGAAAAAAAACTAAACCTATCTATGGTATACCTCCGTCAGACTAGGAGATCAATCATCCTGATACAAAGGATCATTCAGAGTGATGGACATGTCCTCTTAATCAAATTTCTCAACAAATGGTTTAAGGCGTTGTCCATTTACTTTAAAACAATTACCATTTGCAGCATTCTCTATCTCGATGGCCCCATGAGGAAAAACTTCTTTAATAATGTATGGGCCGATCCATCGAGATCGCAATTTTCTCGGAAAAAGATGAAGTCGAAAATTGTACAAGAGCACTTTTTGACCTTTCATGGAAAGATTTCCTGAAGATGTGCTTGTCATGAAAGGCCTTCATCCTACTCTTGTAAATTCTCAAGTTCTCATAAACATCGTTCTGGATCTCATCAAGCTCATTTAATTGGAGTTTACGAAGCGAGCTAGCCTTGTCAATGTCAAAATTTAATGCCCGAATTACCCAATAGGCTTTGTGTTCAATCTCCACAGACAAGTGGCAAGCTTTCCCATAGATAAGTCTATAAGGGGACATTCTAATGGGGGTCTTGTAAGCGGTACGGTGAGCCCAAAGTGCATCATCTAATCTTAGTGACAAATCCTTGCGATTCGGCCTCACCGTCTTTTCCAAAATCTATTTGATTTCTCAATTGGAAATTTCAGCTTGCCCACTTGTCTGTGGGTGGTATGGGGTACTCACTTTATGCCTAATGCCATATTTCTTCATTAAGGCTTCAAAAGGCCTATTGCAAAAGTGAGAACCACCATCACTAATGATGGCTCGAGGCATCCGAAATTTGGAAAGTATGTTTTCTTTGAGAAACTTTAGAACCGTACGATGATCGTTGGTTCTACATGGAATAACCTCTATCCATTTAGACACATAGTCTATGGCAAGCAATATATAGACATGTCCAAAAGATGAGGCGAATGGTTCCATGAAATCGATGCCCCATCAGTTAAAGACTTCAAGATGTTGAATTGGGGTAAGAGGCATCATATTTCGACAGGATAATCCTCCTAACTTTTGGCAATGCTCGCATGCTTTGCAAAACTCGTGGGTGTCCTTAAATAGCATGGGCCAATAAAACTACATTGTAGAATTTTTGCAGTGGTTTTCTTGGCGGAAAAATGAGCCCCACATGCTTGATCATGGCAAAAGGAGATGACGGAATTATGTTCATCATCAGGGACACATCTCCTTATAATTTGGTTTGGGCAATATTTAAATGATAAAGGTTCATCCCAAGAAAATCTACGCACTTTCCTTAGAAATTTACGTTTGTCCTGCGCAGTCCAATAAATCTGCATCGCACCTGTGGAAAGATAATTGGCTATGTCAGCGTACCATGGTGGATGCATAGCAACAAAGAGTTGCTCATCACGGAATGAGTCCTCAATGAAATTAGGTAGGACTAGGCGGGATAGATGATCCGTCACCACATTTTCTACTCCCTTCTTGTCCTTGATCTCCAAATCGAATTCTTGAAGGAGTAGGATCCATTTAAGCAAACGGGGCTTAGCATCCTTCTTAGAAAGAAGGTGTTTCAGTGCCGCATGATCTGTGTAAACGATGACCTTGGATCCTATTAAGTAAGGCCCGAATTTGTCCAAGGCAAAGATGACGGCTAGGAGCTCTTTCTCCGTAGTTGAGTAATTGACTTGGGCAGGATTCAAGGTCCTACTTGCGTAGTAGATAACATGGGGCTTCTTATCCTTCTTTTGGCCTAACACCGCCCCAATAGCATAATCACTCGCGTCGCACATCAATTCAAAAGGTATAGACCAATCCGGTGGTTGCATGATAGGAGCGGTTGTCAACATGTCTTTTAGCTTTAGAAAAGGTAATTGACATTCGGCACTTCACTAAAATTGGTTCTCCTTTTGGAGAAGGTTACAAAAGGGTCTAGAGATATGACTAAAGTCCTTTATGAACCTTCTATAAAAACCTGTGTCCAAGGAAGGACCGCATATCGTGTATGCTTTTAGGTGGTGGTAGATTGAAAATTATGTCAATTTTTGCCCGGTCTACTTCTATTCCATTGGATGAGATGATATGTCCAAGGACTACTCCTCTTTGTACCATGAAATGACACTTTTCCCAGTTTAAAATAAGGTTCTTCTCCTCACACCTCATAAAGACCAACTTCAAGTGATTGAGGCACTCATCAAAAGTACAACTAAAAACAAAAAAGTCATCCATAAACACCTCAAGAAATTCATCCACCATGTTCGAGAAAATACTCAACATGCATCGTTGGAATGTGGCAGGTGTATTACATAGCCCTAATGGCATTCTTCGGTATGTGAAGGTACCAAACGGGCATGTAAATGTAGTTTTCTCTTAGTCCTTCGGGGTTATCTCAATTTGATTATAGCCAGAATAGCCATCTAGGAAGCAATAATAGGAATGACCCGCTAACCTGTCCAAAATTTGATCCATGAATGGGAGAGAGAAGTGGTCCTTCCTAGTGACTGTGTTTAGCTTCCGATAATCAATGCACATACGCCAACCGGTGGTAACTCTAGTCAGTATAAGTTCGTTGTTGGCGTTTTCTATGATGGTAATACCGGATTTCTTAGGGACAACTTGAGTAGGACTCACCCATTGGCTATCCGAGATGGGGTATATGATACCCACATCTAGTAGCTTTAACACCTTGGCTTTGACAACTCCATCATGTTTGGATTTAACCTTCTTTAAGGTTGTCTCATCGTTTTTGCATTTTCTTCGAGGTGCAAAAGGTGCGTACAAACCGAAGAATCTATCCCTTTGAGATCTGCTATTGTCCAACCTATGGCTTCCCTATGTTCTTTGAGTAGCTTAATCAACTTGAGCTCTTGGTCTTTCTCTGGGTGAGAGGCAATGACAACCTGGAATGTTTCTTCTTTGCCTAAGTATACATATTTAAAGTCAGATGGCAATGGTTTAAGGTCAAGCTTTGGTGGTTTGACGTTAGACAGTAGAGGCCTTTATGTGGTTGGTGGCAATCTTTCAAAATGGGGCCTCCACCGGCTAGTACTAACTACCGGTCTCTCAATATTCAATGCTTGCACAATTTCACTAATGATGGGATCTTTGGAATCCTCGAAATGTGCTAAAGCATGTCTCCAAGCTTTCTAGTGGTTCAAGTTGGAGGAGCTCCTCTTCTTCAAAAGATTCGAGTATGTTTACCTCGAAGAGCTCGTCATGATCAACATCCCTATGCCTTTTGCTTAAGTGGAACACATTCACCTCTAATGTCATGTTCCCAAAGGATAATTGCATCACCCCGTTCCGGCAATTGATGATTGCGTTTGATGTAGCAAGGAACGGGTAGCCTAAAATCACCGGTATTTGAGTGCTAGCATCTAGAACCGGTTGTGTGTCCAAGATGATAGAATCTACCGGGTAGTAGAATTTGTCAACTTGGACTAGAACATCCTCAACTATCTCTCTCGGTACACGGATGGATCTATTAGCGAGTTGCAATGTGGTTTTGGTGGGTTTTCATTCGCCAAGACCCAATTGCTCATATACCGAGTACGGGATCAAGTTTACGCTTGCCTCCAAATTTAGCAATGCACGCTCAATCCAGTAGTCTCCAATGATACATGAGATTGTGGGACTACCGGGATCTTTGAATTTTGGGGGGGGGGGGTCTTTTGAGTGAGAATGACACTCACTTGCTCATTTATGAAGGCCTTTTGCTGCACATTATATTTGCGTTTGGTTGTGCATAGATCCTTTAGAAACTTAGCATAAGAGGGGATTTGTTTGATGGCATCAAGCAAGGGAATGTTTATCTTGACTTGTCTGAAAATCTCTAAAATATCATGAGAGTTTAGAAGAGATTTTGGAGTAACCAATCTCGAAGGGAATGGTGCTGCGGGCTTATAAATGCGTTCCTTTTCTTGTGGGGCTAAGTTGGATCCGTCCTCATCCTCAGAATTTACCGGATCATTAGGCTTGTCGGCCTTCACCAGAATAGATTTGTCAATTTGTTTACCACTTTTAAGAGTAGTGACGGATTTGGCTTGCTCTATATGTTGGTTGAAAGGATCAGGAATGCTTACTTCATGTACTTGCTTTGCATTGGGCTGAGGTTGGGCTAGAAAGGTCCCTTCCCTAGCATTTAAGCGTCCCTTAATCTCATCAACCGAGACTTTAAGCTCTTAGAACATTTGCTGATTCGTTTGGTTAATTTGTGTTTGCCTTTGTATAAATGCTTTTAAAGTATCCTCCATTGAGAGTTGAGGTGGGGCCATATTTTGCATGGGTGGCCCTCCTTGAGAGTTGGTAGGATTGCCCATGGGAGCATTCTTCCAACTGAAATTTGGGTGGTTCTTCCAAGTAGAATTGTATGTATTACCCACTGGTCCATTGAAAGGCCGTTGATAACCATATGTGGCATTTGCATGTTCATGTAACACCTCTTAAAATGCAGGAATTGTAGGACAATCTTGTGTAGCGTGTAAATTGGTGAAACAAATCCCACATATGGTCTCAATAGCCTCATTGGACTTTGGAACTCCACTCTTGCTAAGTTTCATGGCTTCGATCTTCCTTGTGAGGTTGGCTAACCTTGCATTCACATCGTCTTCCTCCTTGAGGATATAGATCCCTCCTTTCTTTTTTTTCTTGAGTAGGCTTGGGGTTATTATTAGATTTATCCGAGGTATCCCATAATTGGGCATTCTTGGCCAAGATATCCAAATAGCTCTAAGCTTCATCTGGATTTTTGCTCATGAACTCGCCGTTGCACGTCGTTTCTATGAATTGACGCATATTGGAACTTAATCCATCGTTGAAAAAGTTTATGATTCTCCAACTTTTGTAGCCATGATGTGGGTAAGCAAGTAGGAGGTCCTTAAACCTTTCCCAACATTGGAAGAAAGATTCACCCTCTTTAGCCGAAAAATTCATTATGGCTCTTCGAAGGGTGTTCGTTTTATGAGCCGGGAAGAACTTTTTCAAGAATTCCCGGGTCATTTCGTTCCATGACCCTATCGAATGTGGTCTAAGAGAATGAAGCCAAGTCTTGGCTCTTTCTTTCAATGAAAAGGGGAAGAGTTTAAGTTTAATGGCATCTTTCGAAACATTAGTGCATTGCAAGGTAGCCACCACTTCTTCAAATTCCTTTAAGTGCAAATATGGGCTGTCAGAATCTAGCCCATGGAACTTTGGTATAAGTTAAATTACACCTAGCTTTATATCAATGTTTCCCCCAGTTGGTGGTAAGACCACGCAAAAGGGTGTAGTTGCACGGGCCGGTTGTAGGTAGTCACGTAGTGATCTCATTGGAGGAATATTATGTACCTCATTCTCTCCTACTCCCTCTTGATTTGTGTTTGTAGTTGGGGGGGGGGGGGGGGGGGGGGGGGGGGATTCTTTAAAGGTGTTTGATCCATACTCCCCAAATTATCACAATGTTCTACAGATTTTCGGATTCGTCTATGAACGGATAGTGGTCCAACTAAACCACCTTCGGATTGGAGACGATTATTGTGGTCTCGTTCCCAACGGGACATAAACCACTCAACTATCAACTAAACTAATTCTAAGTCCTAAAATCTAAAATTAATCTAAAAATTGAAAATCTGTGAAAAGCAAGAAGTTAGAAGAATATTACCCGATTCGCTTGAACTAGAGAAGAAATCCTACATAATAAAACAATGTGTTAGTTCTAGGAAATCAGAAAAACCTATCTACTTCTACTTCTATAGCCACTAAAACAATCTAGAACCGTTATCTAAATATTAGAGATTTAATTGAGAGATTTGTACTAAAACAGTAACTTAATGAAAAACAGTAATTTAAGGTACTAAGGCTTTCAAGGATCCACTTGTAGTAATCCCATGTCAATCCAATCAATCTAAGCATAGAACACAACTAGAATTGAAGTCCTATCTCTCATCTAGTTGGAAAATAAAGCTTTGAAGTACATTCAATCCCACTCAAGTTGAACTTCCAAGTTCTATTCCCATTTAACCACCTATAGCATTCAAAATCATAGCCTTCGGAGTAACAGCCATGCCTATGGACTATAGCCTGCTCAAGGGTTACCATAATTTGAATCTAAGCAAGCAAAACATGATAATCTCAGAGAATTGCAAGGAATCCATGTCCGGAGCACATGAACTCTTATAAAACATCTAAAACTATCATTTTAAGAACTAGAACATTCAAAATTCGAACTTGAAGTAAAACTACTTGAATTAAACTGAATCAAACATGAAATTACTTACAAACTTCACCTTTCAGCCTTAGGTGAGAGATTCTAGCCGAGCATTGTCATACTACAACTAGAACTCATAAAAGAAAACTAGAAAACATAAAAACCCAGAGTTTAGAGGGTTGCAAACGCTCCACGACGGCTTCCTTCCTCTCCCACGATGTTCCTTAGCTTTTATGATGCCCTAGGAAGAGACCTTAGGTGTCCTTTTATAGTGGGGAAGCTCTATTGCGTCGGAAACATTCAGAAATTGCATAAGGTTACGCAATGCGCAGAGAATTTCAGAGCTCGGAATAGAAAGCTGTTGTCTTTAAATAGGGCTGACCGGTCGGACTAGGCTGGCCAACCGGTCTTGAGCGGTCGGACCAGCTTGGAGTTAGTCCAGCAAGCTCAAAGTGATGCCCGACCTGCTGGCCGACCGGTCTTGACCGGTCGGACCAGACTGGTCCTTTGTCTGGTGGGTTCCGAAGGTGTGGCCAACTGATCTTGACCGATCAGGGCTCCCATGGCCGACCGGTCGGACCTTCTTCTCTCCATTTTTTCTTCCTTTCTTTCTTCTTCTCTCTCTTCTACTTGATTTCTTCTTTCTTTAGTCCTCCTTCAATCTTCATTCAATGGCTCTAAGTGGACCCTTTTTGTCTCCAATTGGGTGAAGTCCGCTCTCATTCCTATAATCACAAAACATGCATAAGATGGGCCTTTTAAAGATGCAAAACATGCATATAATGTGATGTAATGGGTTATGTAATGTATAAATTGGAGGTTCAACAGGCTCTCATATTTACAATTCAGACAATAGGACAACAACATAGTAGATTAATTTGTTTTGATTGGCACAGGATAACCAACGGTTGGATTGCCTTAAAATTTGATATGTAAATTCCCTGACATATGAACTTCCTTATTGATGCTTTAGATTTCCAAAATTATCTTTTGAGTTGGCCCACCAATCAGATCAGTGACCGTATCTTATAATCACGCAATTCAGATACCTCCAAAACCAGTCATCTTGTTTTCAATGCTATGGAGTGTACAGGGTCGGATTGGTCTCACATTTTGAACTTTGGTAGAAAAATTCCTCCTCTACATGATAGACGGCTTAGATTGTCCAAAAGAATTCCAGAATGTGGTCCAAAAATTGGAACACTTAGAGCTTTTTATAAAATCTGCACATTTGGAATCTTTCTGGATGGTCCATCTTTCTTCAATCGGTATGATCAAACCACACCTTTTAACCTGAAACTTTGTGGTTATTCATATACAGATGTGCTTTAGAAGATGGTTACCTTAGATTTTCCATATCAATATTAGTGGGCCACCTAGACCAGCCCAGAGTTGAGTAGGTGGAATCAAGAAACTTTTTGGACAGTTCGTATTGTTTTGGCCGCCACGGTCAATCCGTAACTTCGATCGACACGAAACCACTTGAGTTTTTTCGGCTTCGTGCTCCTATTCAATGTGGATAGACTGGATTTTCAAATATCATCAAGATGGGCCCCACAAGTTGGACCGAATATCCCAAAACGGGAACAACCTTGCTATTTCTATTTCTGGTTCAAACGCAAAACTGAAAACTTCCTTGTTTCCTTTTTTTCTTCTTTCTCTTGCTTGCTTTAATAGTTGTACGCACTTGCTGGACACGTTGGATGTGGTTAATGTGTGGGGTACATTGCTGATGTGATGAGGATGTCCATTTGATTGCAGCTTGTGTAGAAGTTTAGACGATCAGCCAACTGCTGAACGTTGGGTTGGTGGACGAGCTGGAGATGGAAGCTATGATGTTGGTTGTTGAAGGCTTGAAGCTAGGCCCTGTCCTGATGGAATGCATGTGTGGCATATGTGGACCACCCATCATATGTGACTGCCTACTTCAAGACCATTTAAAACATGTGTAGCTCGATCTCTAAGATGTGTGATTTTGATGAGGTCTTCTAGACTTTAAGTCTTCATTTCCACCATAAAAAGTGATCCAGCCTCTGGTCTTACAACTTGATTTCCTTCAATGTCCCAAGTACACTCGATGTCCATTTTTTCCCTATTAAACTCCTTTCATTCACATCTCTTATTTGCTCCTATAATCACAAAAACATATTAAAGTCAGTCTTTAAGCGCATTGTTTTATGTAATTTAAGCATGGAATTAGGGATAAATATGCATAATTCAAGGCTTAACATTGTCCCAAAATGTGGTCTGACAACCGGTCAGCCAGGGGTCATGACCGGTCGGTAGCCTTGTTCTACATGCTATTTCACTTCTATTTTTACAACAGTAGAAGCAACCTCTTTGGCCATTCTTTGGGTAGTCTTTTGGGACACTTAAGGGCAATCTAATATGACTACAAGTATGCTTAAAGGCCAAGGTCATCTAGAGGTATGGGTTTTGGTTTGATTCAAGGTTAAGGGCTCACCAAAGCATCTCTTTTACCTGTTTTCTTCTTCCTTGATGTAGATGGTCCGCTTGAGTCTTTGGTCTTCATCTTCTTCAAGCTCAATCGACACTAGACTCACTAACATAAGTAATTGACAAACAAAGAACACTAGTATGCCACAGAAAAGTGCATTAACAAAGGTTGCTACTTCTTCCTCCATTAAGTAATGCCATTTACCTTGCTGCTCCTCCACTGGTTCAGCTTCCTACTCAGGTATTGTTTCTGAGAGAACAACATATATTCCATCTGTATACGTTTAATCCACATCCGTCAGTTGGAAAGCCTAGTGAGTGAAACCTATCATAGTTCATATCCATGATAATTAAAATGGGAACATCAAACCTTTCTCATCAATGTAAAATGTATGCAAACATGTTATGTGTGCATGATGCATGGATCAAGTGGAAAATGTATCCACTTGCTTAAGTTAGAATCCATCAACCTGCATCAACCCTCTTAGGGCCGACATTTACCCTTAGCGTAGGATTCCACTTATTGTGGGCATCCAGGATGGTCCTTGGGACACTGAGTACCTACCAATCTTCTAGAGAGATTCTCTAGGTACACATCTGTTAGTGCACTCTTCTGTGGCATACTAGTGCACCTTGTTTGTCAATCACTTAGGTTAGTGAGTCTAGTGTCAGTTGAGTTTAATGAAGACGAAGACCAAAGAGTCAAGATGGACTAGCTGCATCAAGGATGAAGAAATAAGTAAAAGGGATCACTTGGTGTCTCTTGCCTTGAACCTACCCAAACCCATAACCTCTTAGATGACTTGGACCAACTAGGAATACCCTTAGCCATCATTATTAGTCTTAGAACTCCATGAAAAACATGATAAGTTAGATTAATTAAAGAGGTGGAAGCTGCTGTAAACAAAACAGCTCAAACAAACAATTTTGGATTGGACTCCGATCAATCGGACATAACTCCCGATCAATCAAAATTTGTCCTAGCAAGTTTAAAATCCACTGGACAAATTTTCAATCAATCAGACAGACTTCCGATCCATCGGAAGGGGTCCGTCCAATCAATTGGACCATGATTCGAATCAATCAGAATATCTTCCAGAAAGTTTTCTAGACAGATTTCAAATCAATCGGAATTATCTCTGATCAATTGGACATGTCTCCGAATAATTGGACATTTTTTCGATCAATCAGAGATACGCAAATCTGCCCATTTTTTTTATCGTTGGAAGAAAAACCTATTTAAAGAGGGGGATTCGGTTTTGAGCGAAGAGAGGGGATTTTGAGGAAATGGAAGCCACTATTGTTGAAGATCATTACGAGCTCTATTCCTAACCCAAACAAGTAATCTTCCTTGTGATTCATCACAAGCATGGAGCATTCAAAGCTCAAGAAGAAGAAGATGCACTTCTCCATCTTTTGATCTCTAGAGATTGAATTGATCTTGATAGTCATATTTCTATCCAATACTCTATGATGAGATCTTTGTAGGTGAGACCCTCCAAGCAACCCATTCCCATAAGTTATAGAGATCTCAAACCTACCCTCCTATCACCTTAGGCATCTCAAAGGCATCATTTACAAGGTGATTGATCAAGTGTAGCTGAGGCATTGGCGACGCAGCAGCAATACGATCGGGGGAGCAAGGAAAGCTGATTGAAGCACGGAAGAACGGAAATCAAGCAACCCGAACCGGCTTTGAACAAGGGGCTCATTCGATAAGTAAGGTTGTCATTGTAGAGAGTCATTCCACTCAATTTCCTATGGGGAGTTGAGTGTAGAGTTTGTTTGTCAAACTCGAATTAGGGTCGTTTGCTGATCCTTGGCTTATTAGTTGAACCTAAATTCTAAGGACGTTGGCCGTTCCTTGGCTCGTTTGTCCGCCTAAAGACTAAGGGTTGTTTGGCGCCCCTTTGGCTCGTTTGCCAAGCCTAAACAAAGTCTCCAAGGGGGAAGCCTACAACACGGGAGTGAACATGCGTTGTCCTTGAGTAAGACTTGAGATGACCTTGAGTAGATCCCATAGGTTGGGAGGAACCTGTGAACTCCTCTGTTAGGTGGAACCGATTTAAAACACCTTAGTTGGGAGGACCAGATTTAAACTCCCTAGTGAATGCCGGTGTGCTCAAAGGGGTTGAGTACTTAAACTGGGAGTGGAGTAGACAAGTAGTCGAGCCACTATACATGCTTGTGTTTGTGATTGTATTTGAGCACATTTCTTATTATGCATTGTGTTTAATTGCTTAATTATGAATGCTTAATTTAAATGTATGCTAGGCACTAAAATAGGCACATCCACACAGAAGATGTACTTTCACTTCATTGTGTAGACTTGAGCTCATTGATCGATTCTCATAAGTCTACATAGGTTGCATAAATTAGGAGTTTGATTAGTTATATCTCTTGATTATCTATGCATGCTTAGACTAGGAAGATTATTGCTTAAACCATATGCTAGTCTTATGATTGGACCCACTTAGGCTTGGAAGCCGAAGTGCTCTTGCTTACTTAGTTTAATTTGTTAAAACTGTTAAGTAAGCGAAAAGAATTTCAAAAGATCCTATCCCCCCCATAGGGACTTAGCCATAATACTAGCTGCTCTCAAAGCTTCCGCATGCATACGTCTTTACTCCAGAAGGTGTAATTTCAATTGGTATCAGAGGGGGTTACTCTTCAAGGACTTAACCGTCTAGAGTAAGATCTAGTACTGGAGCACTAGCATAATGTCTAACCGAGATGGGGTACCACTAATCGTCCACCATTCTTTGACTAGTCCAACTATGCCTATTGGAAGGCTAGGATGAGAATTTTCTTACAATCTATGGACCGTCCGATGTGGCTAAGCACACAACGTGGATATGCCTTGCCTACCGAACAAGTGGAGGTTGATGAAAAATATACTGTCATTTCCAAAGATGATGAAAAATAGAATGACAATGAGAGAGCTCACTACATGACAAATGCCAAAGCTCTCAATGCGATTTGCTATGCGATTTCCTGGATGAATTTCAGCGCATTCTCACATGCACAATTACAAAAGAAGCGTGGGATATACTTGAGGTTACTCACGAGGGAACTAGTACAGTAAAACGCTTGAAGCTTCAGCTCTTAACCACCAAATTTGAAAATATTAAAATGGAAGAGACTGAAACTTTTATGGAGTTTTATACCAAATTTTTTGATATTTCTAGCTCCATGTTTGTTTTGGGTGATCGGGTTCTAGAAGGACGTATATGTAGAAAAATACTTAGGTCCCTCTCGAAAAGATTTAGCACCAAAGTAATAGCCTTAGAAGAGTGTAGAGACATAGATAACATAAAAGTAGAAGAACTCATAGGTTCCCTACAAACTCATGAATTACACTTTAAGGCCCCCTCTAGAAAGAAAAGCATTGCTCTAAAGTCCTCTCACAAACATAAGAAAATTAAGAGTGAGTCGGAGGAAGATAGTGATGAAGATGAGGAAGATAAGTTAAATAGAAAATTCAAAATATTTCTCAAATTTGATAGAGGGAGTAGCCATGACAAGAAGGACAAGAAGGGTGATAAACATAAAGGGAAATCATCAAATCTCAAATCCGTTCGATGTTACAGTTGCGGTCATCGTGGCCACACTGCCCCGGATGTATAAATGGTCATAAACCGAAAAGGAAAAAGGAAATGGCTGCCACTTGGGATGATACAAAGGAGTCTGAATCTAAATCTAATGACTCTACTAGTGATGGGAGCCAGAATATTATTAAAGCCCTCATGGCTTCCACTACTCTCTTCCCCCTAATCTAAGAGAGGATCTCGACCACTATCCCTTCTAGGAGTAGGAGTTCCCAACCCCTCACCTTATGCTATATTTTATGAGGACGTTATGGAAATTAGTTACCCTTAAGCCTTTCAAACTAAACATAGTTAGTAAGGGTAGCTAGAAAGTGATTCTATAGGAATATCTGAGGATTTTAGCCTCATTTTTGTGTGTACGGGAAAATTAGAGGATTCAAGCCTCATTCGCTCAAATTTGATAGTTTAGCCTTGCTTTTATTTTCTATATTTGCTACTAGACTATCTCACTGCTTAGATTATCTAATCATCTTGAGTTTTATGCTTCATTGTATGCTAATCTTTGGTTAGTATTGGTCTTGATATACCACTAGGGGAGGTTGGTTGATTGAGCTATAAGTCCTTTGTGCTTTTATTGCAAATGTATATCCTTGACCAATTATGTATGATTAAACTATGCTTGGATAATTAAATTTACTTATTAATCATGTTCTTTAGCATGCTCCATGTTTTAAAATTCATGCACCCTATACTCTCCTTGTTAGCATGTACTTATAGTTATAAACTGCGACATATTATCTTCTCTTACCTTACCTTAATTGTTATATCATTAAGGGGGAGAGAATAGTTTATCAATTGCTAACAAAAAGGGGGAGATTGATCAAGTCCCACCAAAACTAGTTTGCTATGTTTTGTGATGCAGGGATTGACAGGTTATGAGGGAGTAAACTGAAGAGGAACTACTTAGTTAGGCATGTCAAGAGTCCTGTATTTATTTCATTTCAATGTAATATCTTGTACATGTAATTTGTTTTGGTAGGTTAGGTTTTTGTAAGTAATTGACAAAAGGGGAGATTGTTAATGCACTTTTCTGTGACATACTAGTGCACCTTGTTTTTCAATCACTTAGGTTAGTGAGTTTAGTGTCGGTTGATCTTAATGAAGACGAAGACCAAAGACTCAAGACGGACCAACTGCATTAAGATGAAGAAACAGGTAAAAGAGATCCCTTGGTATGCCTTGCCTTGAACCTACCTAAACCCATAACCACTTAGATGACTTGGACCAATTAGGTATACCCTTAGTCATCATCATTAGTCTTAGAACGCCATAGAAAACATGATAAGTTAGACTAATTAAAGAGGTGCAAGCTGCTGTAAACAAAATAGCTTAAACAACAGTTTCTGATTGGACTCCGATCAATCGGACAGGAATTCCGATTGGACTCCAATTAATCGAACATAAGTCTCGAGCAGTCGAAATTTGTCCCAGCAAGTTTGAAATCCACTAGATAAATTTCTGATCAATCGTACAAACTTCCGATCCATCGGAAGGGGTTCGTCCGATCAATCGGACCATGATTCTGATCAATCGGAATATCTTCCAGAAAGTTTTCTGGACATATTTTTGATCAATCGGACATGTCTCCAATCAATCGGACCTTTTTTCGATCAATCGGAGATACGCGAATCTGTCCATTTTTTTACCGTTG
>PVNU02003183.1:0-81846 GCA_003013855.2 Liriodendron chinense
TAGTTCCTCATCCAGCAGGTTCTAAGGGTGTGGTCGACCGGTCTTGACCGGTCTGGCTCCTTTGGCCGACGGTCGCACGACCGGTCTAGGCCCTTTTTTCTTCTTTTCTTCCTTTCTTTCTTTGGTCCTCCTTCGATCTTCATTCAATGGTTCTAAATGGACCATTTTCATCTTCAATTGGGTGAAGTCCACTCTCATTCCTACAATCACAAAACATGCCTTAGATTAGTCTTTAAATCGTGAAAACCATGCATAATGAGTGATGAATTAGGGTTAGAATATGTGCAATTAAGAGCTCAACAATGTGTAAAAAGATGGAAACATCTTAAATGAGAATCATGGCCTTGGTACGAGAAGTGAACCAATCCTTGGCCACATAAGGACTTTGAAGAGGGATTTCTCATATGGAATTGGATTCTTATCCCTTTGATCTCATGGCACTTGAGTGCATTTGTTGTCCAAAATGTGTCCTTGGATGATGGACTTTCCTTACCTAGGTCATGGCATGCAACCTTCTTTAAGGTGGGCCTTGTCTTCTTCGATGGGGCCAACACTTATCCTAGGCAACACATGGACTTGGACATAGGATTTTTCATTTGAATGTAAGTCCGAATCCAAGGGTTTCTTGGATAATGATTTGGAGTTTAACGGGTAAAGAGTAGAGACTCACCTCGCTAAGCTTGTAGGATTCGATGGCGCAGGTACAAGAGGACGACGGGAGATTGATGAGGATGATCCGGCCTTTATTATCCGCCGAGGGGCCCATATTTGTTCATTGGGTGAAACACCCACAGCCTTTGCTTGAACGAGTTCTGGCTGACACTCCTTTTGCTGGTCTCCTTACCTTGTGCTTCCATAACGACAATGCCAACCGCATGCTACTTGCGGCTCTTTGTGAGAGGTGGCGGGATGAGACCCACACCTTTCAACTCCCTTGTGACGAGTGGGGAATAACTCCCCTGGATATATATATATATATATATATATATATATATATATATATATATATGCAAATCGGCTTTCCATTCCATGGGACAGTTGTTCCCCAGGTCAGCTCTCTTGCCTCCCATCACTTCCACTGACTGGCTACGGCTTGTAGGTGACGTCCCACCTGAGGATGAATTCCACTGCCATCAAGTAAAATTGCGATGGTTCTACAACACCTTTGCTACCGTCACCCTTACTACCAAGCTAGAGGCCCTCCACAAAGCACGGGCCATGATTGCTTACACCTTCGGGTCCTTCCTTTTCTGTCACGCGAACGAGAGGATCAATCCTAAATTTCTTCGTTTGGTTGAGGATCTTTACCATCCCTACAATTGGAACGGGGCTATCTTGACTCATGTTTTCCTGGGTTTGGATAAGACCTCTCGGAATAGCCGGTCCTTCACAGGTTTCTGGCCTGTCGTAGAGGTATTCTTTTTAACCTTCCCTGGAGACATTTGCCTTCTTTCTTTCTCTGATCGTTATGTGTGCCCTTACCCAGACTTGCTTTTATGACCATTTTGCTCATCTCGCGCCGAGGATACGAGACGACATTAAGCCACCTCTGTACCGCCATATGCACTGGCATCAGCAAAATCGTCAACGGAACTCTCTTGTATCTGGGGACAATTGGCACGCTGACATAGACGGATTGACCGTCGAGCATGTAAGTATCTTGTTTTTCTTATCCCTCGTGCTGCTCTGTGGCTGATTGTGATGGCCTCATTTGCTGTAGTTTGCTCGGATGCCATACGCCAACTTTCCTCTCTACTACACCCCTCAGCGTGTGGAGGCATATGATTCTTCATGCCTCCGGATCATGCTTTCTGACGCTGAATCATTTCAGTGGTATTTGGGTGAGAGGCTGCTTCGACAGATTACTGGGGTGGCTCGAGTCCCTTGTTCCGCACCTCCTCCGGCTGCTCAGATCCTAGCTAATGAGATAGCCGATGCTCTTGTGGGCCAGCCTGAGTTTCGCTTCACGAATCTCGAATCGTGACTATGACGAGTGGTACTTGTTGTACGGACAGGGGCCTCTGCTTCCTCCGCTCTATGTTCCAGGGGGTCGTCGCAGGTACGCTGGAGGATCAGTGACAGCTCCTTTGATGGATCTTCATCGTCGAGAGCGAGACGAGAGGAGGGATGATGATGACTATGTTGGTGACCTGTAGCCTGCTTTTGTATTCTGTTTGCTTGATGTATGACCTTCTTCTTTTTACTTTTACCTTCTTCTGTATCCAAATCTTCTGAATGAATATACACCCTTGTTTGCCTCAATACCTCTTGATGATGCTTGGATGTCTTGACTCTTGACTCATTCTTTAATACTTTATGGAAGATAAGATCTCTCAACTGCATGGATGATGACTTGAACGGTTCAGATCGCTTGATTTGGCCCTGTGGGCCCACTCGATGATCAGATCTTGAATTCTGGCCCTCTTTCTTAATGATCAAACCTTTGATCTCGCTATTTTATGACTCATGTGAATTCTTTCATGGTTTAAATCATGATGATCTGGTCTTTGAATGGCTCAAATTGCTTGTGGGCCTCTCTTGATCAGTTTTTCTTCTCTTTGACTCGATCAGGCCCATGTTGGCTGTAATACTTTGTGATTGGACAGGTGGGGTATCTTCCAGATGATTCTGATCATCTTCAAACAAAATCTGGAGTGGATTGGAGCCTTGGCGGCCCTCAGGGTGCCATCTGCTGATATGGACTGTCAACCTCACCTACCAACGACCATGGAGCCAATCCTGCGGAGAGAGAGGGAGCGCGTCCGTACGGGCGGCCCACAGCAGGCCGCCCAAGCCTCACCTCTTGTGCGGCCTGGGCTGGCTCTGGTTCGGACAGTGAGCACATTCTCCTGGCTGCTGTCTCCTTCATCTCTGTACCCAATTTTTCGATTCAGTCATGAATCTTCCTTTTGTCTTTTCTTTCATTCCTTTTTTATCTTTTTCTCTATTAGTCCTCTCTTAGGCAGCCATTGATGATGGCTTGGGGGCCATTGTGGGAGAGGTTGGTGGGTCCCATACTTCAGCAATTGGTGAAGGCTTTAAAGATGGTGAGATGCCCTTGATTGATGGTGTAGATGAAGCATTGAATGAGGGTATTTATGGGGATTTAGGGGGAGTGGTTGGTAGAGCTTTGAATGACCCCATTAATGGCAGCCATGCTGGAAATTCATATTTGAATGGGGCATTGCTTATGGGAGAAATGGATGGTATGGATGGGATGAGGAGATGGGACATAGGTGATGCTATGCATTCCTTGAGTGTGAGCCACATGGATGATATGATTGATGGTGGTGATGGGGCTATGATGGACATAGATGGGTTGATCTTATGTTTGAATGGCATGGATGGTTCAGAGGACACCTTTGATGGCTTGGATGCTCTTGATGATGGCCGAGATGTGTGGCACACTTGCTTGGGTGGACTTGATGTGATCATTGATGATGTCCCCCTGATGATGGATGGTGTGGATGGCTCGATGATCCCTTTGATTGGACAGGATATTGGATTCACGACTTTATGTTGGAGAGGGCCGTAGGTCCAGATCTGACCGTTGATTCTTCGATCGGGGTTGCTGGAACCCTTCTTGATGGTTCAGATGCATTTTTCGATGGTCAATTTGGTCAGGATGCTATGATGTGTGGTGTGATCTTTGTTGATAGCCCTTTTGGTGGGGAGTATCGCCCTTCTCCTGATCATCGGTCCTTTACGCACTCGATTCACAAGGTGGGCGAGTCTTCTTATGCGGCTGAGGTCATGACAGTTTCAGACAGTGATATGACTATATCAGACATAGCCGTTACTGGGGACAGGTCAGGGGCTGTTGAGTCTGCAGAGGTCCCAACTTTTCCTTCTCCTTCGCCCGTTGATCTTCCGATCCTTGATGAGCTATCATTGATTTCTGGGCCTTTTGTCCTGGAGGGGATTCCTGTGAGGACTTTTCAGCTGCTTCCTCTTCCTTCTTGCTCGCCATGGCTGCTTGCTTGGCTTGACAGCTTGTCAGCATATGAGATTCGAGATTTAGAGTCCTATGGCTTCGGCGGTCTGATCCATATGGCTAGAGTTGACATTGACTGGAGGATGCTCGGGGTTGCACTGATTGACTGGGTCCCTTCGTTGAACTTGTTTGCGTTCAACGACATGAAGATGGGACCTTCTTTGGAGGAGCTTGCGCGTTTGACCGGTCTTCCTTGGGATTATTCTCAGTATTTTTTGCCAAAGACTACCACACCGCAGAACTGGTTCGGGATCCCTTATCTTGTTCAGCCTGCAGCTGCTGGTCAGGATGCTGTGGTGTTCTCCTTGGCTTTGCTGTATGATCTTTTTTCGAGTCCTCGGAGTGTGGCAAGGTCTTTACTTGCTCGGAATGCCCTGATGTTCTGCTTGATTGCTGAGGTGCTATTCTCGGGATGGCGCAGGTCTCAGACTCCTTTGCTTTTCGAGGTGATGAGCTGAGCTATCCGACGTCAGGGGATCATTTCTCTCGTCTTGGCTGAGCTGTTTGATGGGCTGACTGACTGTGCCTTGGGCCGCACTTGTGTCCTTCGCGGCTGCTGTGCATTTCTTCAGGTATCTTTTCTGCACTTTCATTTTCTTTTCTTGTCTTTTGAGAATTGCTTTGCCCTAGCTGAACTCTTTTCCTTCTTGTGATCAGGTATGGCTATGGGAGCGTCTTTCGCTGACTGTTCCTGTACCATTTCCTGGCACCCGTCGCCCAGACCTTATGCGACACATCATGAAATTTCTTCCTCATACGGCTAGGATGAGTGAGCCCTTGTATCGTAGGATGTTCGCTGAGCTTCGTGACTGGAATGTTCGTTGGGAGTCATCTTGGCTTTCACTTCCTCCAGTGCTTTGCGATGCACACCGCCTTCCTTTGATGTTGGTAGGCTTTCGATCTTACTTTTCTTATCATCCTATCCGGTTCCCGCGGCAGTTCGGATATGAGCAAGATGCTCCTCTTTTTGCTTTCACGGGTATCGGGCGTCGAGCACTTCCATCTAGAGCATCTGACTTTAGGACTCGGGTTGATGGATCCTGGGCGAATTACTTGACTGCGAATTTGCTTGGTTTTGAACTGCGGGCTTTTCCGATGGCGACCTCCCCATATCAGTATTGGGTTGCTAAGCAGTCCCTATACCGGCGCATTCCTTGTTAGCACCAGACTGCCGATGAGGATGAGCAGGATATTCTTGGAGATGCTGGTTCTTCATCAGGTTCATATGAGCCCTTTGAGTAGCACCCATTCATCGATCTTGGTTTCCTTTTGGCCACTCATGGCCATTTGCTGTCTGAGAATTCCGCACTTCGGTATCATTGTGAGATGATGTCGAGGAGATTGGCTGCCGATCAGAGGTTGTCTGACGAGGAGACAGCGATCCGTATGCTTGAGCGCGATGAGGTGCATTACCTGCGTATGGAGGTGAGCAGGTTGAGAGCGAGTTTATTTTATTATGAGTCGAAGGACTTACCTGATATGGCCGAGGAGGAGGGTAGAGATTGATTGCGTTGACTGTACGTCCCCTTTTTGCATAGCTAGTGATGATGCATTTTTTGTATTTTTTGAAAAAGATGACATGATATATGTAAAAGAAATATGCTATATTTAATGAAAAAAGAGAAAACTGTTTAAAATCTATTATGCCATGAGTTGTCTTATGAGTGTGTGTCTGGATTTTGTGTCGGGACATAGGAATCAGAACTGAGGCTCGGCCAATGTTTTGACTGATGTCTCCAGATTGGCTTGTGAGATCCCTTTGGTTCCCTAGAGGTGTAGGCAATGGAAATTGTTACTTCCTGAGATTGTCAGAGTTTGTAGAGTTTTTTATTCCCGACTGTACTTCTTCTTGTTCTTGAACTGTAACCGCTTGAACTGATCTGGGGCGTCTGATTCCTTGGTACCTGAACTTTTAGTTTTTCTTTTTCTATTCGAACCATGTTTGCCTGCAGCGCTCTTTCGAGTTTTCACTACAGCCGGCCTTTTCCCGTCATTTTTTCCCATGGCGCCCTTTCAGGTTTTCACCACATCCCGAGTATTTGATCTTGCCTGCCCCTTGGCAGCAATGCTTTTTGTACCCTTCGGGTTTTCACCAAGTCCGCTGTATGCCCACTGTTTTTACTCGGAGCGCCCTTTCGAGTTTTCACTTCGCCCTCTTTGTTTAAGCGCACATTTTCTTTTTCTTTTTTCTGGATCTTGGCTAACTGTGGCGACTAGAGGTCGGGAATCCGTCGTTGCCGGCCGACGGCAGTCTTTCAGCCCTTATCCTAAGTTACGATGATAAAGCTGTTGGTCTTAGCTATAGACCTTTCTGAGATGGATGGATGGATGACTATGTTTCTTCTTGGGTTGATTTTTCTTGAGTGCCTTTCTTTGGCTTCCCATTTTCTTTCTCTTTTCTTTTTTGTATTCTCTCTCTTCTTTTTTTTATTCTTTTTCTCCCCTTTTTTGTGTCTTTTTCTTCTCTCTTTTTTTTCTTTTTGAATCCCCTTATTTGAAACACTTGTTGGTGGACGGAAACGATTTCTCAAAGGTTTTAGCTTTGACCTCTTGACTTCAGCTCTATCAAAGTAACTCTTGATATAGTCAGAATGACTTACCCGTGAAAGATCTTCACTTTGTCGGTGTTGATTGGCCCTCTCATGCTGGTGAGTTTGAGGGCACCTCCGGGAAGTACTTCTCTGATGATCAGCGGTCCGTCCCACAAGGGTTTGAACTTTTCTCTGGGATCAGGAAGGTGCAATGGTAAAATCTTCTTCATGACCATGTCGCCTACTTTAAAACTTCTTTTTCGGACTCTCTTGTTGTAAGCCCGAGTGATCCTTTTCTGATAACACTGAGAATGACTTAGCGCACGCTTGCGCTTCTCATCTGCTAGCTGTAACTGATCGAATCTTGCCCGTTGCCATTCTCCTTCTTCAATTCCGCTTTCTAATAACACCCGTAGTGACGGTATTTCCACCTCGACTGGTAGAACTGCTTCCATTCCATAAGTAAGCTCGAAAGAAGTAACGCCTGTAGCAAACCATACAGACGTTCGATAGGCCCAAAGTGCATATGCGAGCATGTCTGACCAATCTCGATAGGTTAAGATCATCTTCTCGAGTATCCTGACGATTGTCTTGTTTGCGGCTTCTACCCCACCATTCAGCTGAGGACGGTAGGGGCTTGATCGATGACGTTGAATCTTGAATTTGCTGAGGAAGTCATCCATCTTCTTGTTGACGAACGGGGTCCCATTATCTGTGATGATAGTATTGGGGATTCCATACTGGCATATGATGTTGTTCTTCATGAATTTGATCACCTGGGATGCTGCAATCGTGGTGTAGGAGGCTGCTTCTACCCACTTGGTGAAGTAGTTGACTGCTACAAGTATATACTTATGACCGTTTGATGCTTTGGGACTAATCTTGCCAATGATGTCGATTCCCCACATGGAGAAGTGTAAGAC
Source organism: Liriodendron chinense (assembly GCA_003013855.2). Classification (NCBI taxonomy): domain Eukaryota; kingdom Viridiplantae; phylum Streptophyta; class Magnoliopsida; order Magnoliales; family Magnoliaceae; genus Liriodendron; species Liriodendron chinense. The sequence goes on from PVNU02003183.1 coordinate 7,449, forward strand.
CCGTACCCTTATTTGCCCTCCGTACGCTTAATTTTTCGGTGTCGGTACGTCCCGGACGGATCAGATTAGCGAGCCTTGATCGCGACCCTGTTTTAGTACCGCATCGACCCGAGACCTATACCCTGGCGACCGCGTAGGCGCTGCGATTCCAACGCCGTGCGGCACGCCCCATTGCGATACCCGGTGTGAAAGCTATGATCAATCGCGTAATCCGAGGTGGGTCGCGCAACGTGCGTGTGTCGTGGGCCCCACTTGCACAAATCCCAAGAGAATGTCAAATCAATGAAACCCATACCCCTACTCTACACACCCCATACCCCTAATCTACACACACCATACCCCCCATCCCTCTCTCTCATCCAAAGTCAACCCTCACCCATACCTCCCATACCCCTCCCATGCATCATCATCACCCCTCCCATGACCCCATGCTTCCTCTCTCCCCCCCCCCCCCCCCCATACAAGTGCATATGTAGGGAGAGAGGAGAGCTCCTTGCAATTCAAGTGATTTGAGAGAGAGAGAGAGAGGAGAGAGAAAGAGAGAAAGAGAGAAAGAGATTTGAGAGGAGAGAGAAAGAGGAAGATTTGAGAGAAGTAGAGAGAGATTAGAGAGATTGAGGGTGTAGATACAAGCTTGGAGGGCCCCAACCATCATTCGGACCATCCGGATCATCCGATCGTCAACCCGATCCAATCCAACCGTCTAACCATCCATCAAGGTGAGTGCAAGGGACATAAACCTCTCCATTTTCTTAATTTCCTTCCATTTTCCTTTTTCTTTTGGGCCCACCTTGTGATGAGCAATGAGATGGATGGACTGGATCATCCATGAATGGGCCCCACCTCCTTATAATAATAATAATAATAATAATAATAATAATAATAATAATAATGAAAAAAAAAGAAAAAAGAAAAGGGGAGAGCTGCCGCTGGACAGACAGCGTCCAGAGGGCGCTGCTGCCCAGCAGCACGTGGGCTAAGAAGCCCTTTTGGGCGTTGGCAGGTCCCCACATGTGGGACCCACCTTGATGTATGCATGCAATCCACCCCCTTCATCATTTTCCCCAGATCGTTGGGGTCCTAACAAGCCCAATATTGGGCAGGTGATGTGGTCCACAAACATCACGGTGGGTCCAAGAAGTCTCAACAGTCGGTTTTACTAACCTCATTTCTTTTCAATGGTGTGGTCCACCTGAGATCTGGATCTTCTTCATTTTTGGGCTCCCTGCCCTGAAATGGGATGGAGAAACAGATGGAGGGCGTGGATTGCATGCATACATCAAGGTGGGTCCCACATGTGGGGACCTGCCAACGCCCAAAAGGGCTTCTTAGCCCACGTGCTGCTGGGCAGCAGCGCCCTCTGGACGCTGTCTGTCCAGCGGCAACTCTCCCCTTTTCTTTTTTCTTTTTTTTCATTATTATTATTATTATTATTATTATTATTATTATAATAATAATAATAAGGAGGTGGGGCCCATTCATGGATGATCCAGTCCATCCATCTCATTGCCCATCACAAGGTGGGCCCAAAAGAAAAAGGAAAATGGTAGGAAATTAAGAAAATGGAGAGGTTTATGTCCCTTGCACTCACCTTGATGGATGGTTGGACGGTTGGATTGGATCGGGTTGACGATCGGATGATCCGGACGGTCCGGATGATGGTTGGGGCCCTCCAAGCTTGGATCTACACCCTCAATCTCTCTAATCTCTCTCTACTTCTCTCAAATCTTCCTCTTTCTCTCTCCTCTCAATTCTCTTTCTCTCTTTCTCTCTTTCTCTCTCTCAAATCACTTGAATTGCAAGGAGCTCTCCTCTCTCCCTACGTATGCACTTGTATGGGGGGGAGAGAGGAAGCATGGGGTCATGGGAGGGGTGATGATGATGCATGGGAGGGGTATGGGAGGTATGGGTGAGGGTTGACTTTGGAGGAGAGAGAGGGATGGGGGGTATGGTGTGTGTAGAGTAGGGGTATGGGATGTGTAGAGTAGGGGTATGGGTTTGATTGATTTGACATTCTCTTGAGATTTGTGCAAGTGGGGCCCACGACATACGCACGTTGCGCGGCCCACCTCGGATTACGCGATTGATCATAGCTTTCACACCGGGTATCGCAATGGGGCGTGCCACGCGGCATTGGAATCGCAGAGCCTACGCGGTCGCCAGGGTATAGGTCTCGGGTCGATGCGGTACTAAAACAGGGTCGCGATCAAGGCTCGCTAATCTGATCCGTCCGGGACGTACCGACACCGGAAAATTAAGCGTACGGGGGGCAAATAAGGGTACGGGTCTTACAACTCTCCCCTCCTAACAAAAAATTTCATCCTCAAAATTTGCAATACAACCCAAACTAGCCGAAGATCATAAAAAAAAGAATCGCATCACTATATATGCATATCGAATCGAAAAACAATCATACAGATACAATCAATCATAAAAAAGATGAGGATAAGATTCACGAATCTCTGCCTCTCGCTCCCACGATGCCTCATCTGCGCTATGATGACTCCACTGGACCTTAACTAAAGGAATGACCTTGGTCCGGAGGACTTGCTCCTTTCGGTCAAGGATACGAACCGGCTGCTCAATGTAAGAAGCATCCGCACGAACCTCCAACGGCTGCCAATCTATCATAGGAACCACGTCTAACTCACACTTCCGCAACATAAAAACATGAAAAACATTGTGGACGCCAGACAACTGAAGTGGCAAGGCAAGCTGATAGGCCATGGTGCCAACGCGCCCAGTGATCTCGAAGGGTCCAATGAATCTCGGGGCAAGCTTCCCCTTGGCTCCAAAACGAACCACGCCCTTCATGGGTGAGACCCTGAGATACACACGATCCCCAATGGAAAACTCTAGGGGACGACGTCGACGATCTGCAAAACTCTTCTGTAGACTCTGAGCTGTGCGCATCCTCTGCTTAATGATATCAATAGCCTCTGATGTCCTCTGCACAAGCTCGGGACCTAGGAGACGATGCTCTCCAACCTCAGCCCAACAACTAGGAGACCTACAAGGTCTACCATACAACGCCTCAAAAGGAGCCATACCGATAGTCGCCTGGTAGCTGTTATTATATGCAAACTTAGCCAAACGTAGGTGTTTATCCCAACTACCTGAGAAATCCAACACGCAAGCTCGAAGCATGTCCTCAAGGATCTGGTTGACCCTCTCGGTCTGACCATCAGTCTGAGGATGATATGCGGTGCTGAACTTCAAGGCAGGCCCCATCGCCTTCTGAAAACTCCTCCAGAACCGCGACGTAAATCTCGGATCTTGGTCAGAAACGATCGAAACTGGGACTCCGTGCAACCTCACAATCTCCTCGATAAACAACTCTGCAAGTCGGTCCAATGACCAGGTCGCACGTATAGCAAGAAAATGTGTCGACTTCGTCAAACGATCAACAACAACCCAGATGGCGTCGTGACCGCGATCAGTCCTCGGCAAGCCCATAATGAAGTCTGTGGTCACGTGCTCCCATTTCCACAACGGGACACTCAACGGCTGTAGGGGACCTGGAGGTTTGCGATGATCGGCCTTGACACGCTGGCAAGTGTCACACTCAGCCACAAAACTGGCAATCTGACGCTTCATACCGGCCCAAAAATACTGCCTCCTCATATCACGATACATCTTTGTAGAGCCTGGGTGGATCGTGAACCTCGATCGGTGTGCCTCATCCATAAGATCTTTGCGCAACTGAGGAATATTTGGAACACACAACCGACCCCTGAAATGAAGTCCACCATCTGACCCAATCTGCCAATCAGTCTGACCCTCTGATGCGGCCTCTTCCCAATAATCTTTCAACGTCTGATCTGTCTGCTGAGCCTCGATCACCCTAGAAATAAGAGAGGGTTGAATCGACAAGCTCGATAACTGCGCGATAGAAGACTGCAGGCTCAGCTCAAAATCATACTTGGCAACCTCCTCGAGCATCCTCCACTCCCGGACCATCATATACGCCACCAGGCCTCATGGCTGACGGCTAAGGGCATCTGCCACCACATTGGCATTGCCAGGGTGGTACTGAAGATCAAAATCATAATCCTTCAGGAGCTCCATCCAACGTCTCTGCCTCATGTTCAACTCGGACTACGAGAAGAGGTACTTCAGGCTCTTGTGGTCAGAAAAGAGCTCGAACCTGACCCCATAAAGATAGTGCCTCCACACCTTCAGTGCGAAGACTACCGCTGCTAGCTCTAGATCATGCGTGGGGTAGTTCTGCTCATGGACCTTGAGCTGGCGAGACGCATACGCTACTACTCTGTCATGCTGCATCAGGACAGCACCTAAGCCAATACGTGAGACATCTGTAAAAACCACGAATCCTTCACTCCCGGAGGGAAGAGTGAGGACTGGTGTAGAAGTAAGACGGTCCTTCAGTTCTGCAAATGCTCGCTCACAGGCATCGCTCCAAATGAACTCAGCGCCCTTCCGGGTCAACCTGGTCAGCGGGGCTGCAATACGAGAGAAGCCCTCTATGAAACGGCGATAATAACCTGCTAACCCCAGGAAACTCCGGATTTCAGATGCGCTCGTGGGCTGACTCCACTGACGCACGGCATCAATCTTCACCGGATCTACTGCTACTCCCTGCCTCGTCACCACATGACCGAGGAACTTCACCTCCTCCAGCCAAAACTCACACTTCTCCAACTTCGCATAAAGCTGGTGTGTGCGGAGGGTCTGCAAGGTGATCTCCAGATGCCGCGCATGCTCCTCCCGAGTCCTCGAATAGATCAAAATGTCATCGATAAACACCACAACGAATTGATCAAGGTAGGGACGAAAGACCTCGTTCATCAATTGCATGAACACAGCGGGCGCATTGGTCAGTCCGAAAGACATGACCTGGAACTCAAAATGACCGTAATACGTCCTGAATGCCGTCTTTGGGATATCCTCCTCCCGAAAACGGACCTGATGATAACCGGACCGTAGGTCAATCTTCGAAAAGAACTGGGCCTCCCGCAACTGGTCAAATAAATCGTCGATCCTCGAAAGCGGTACCTATTCTTAATCGTGACCTTGTTGAGCTCGCGGTAATCCACGCAGAGCCTCAATGAGCCATCATTCTTCTTCACGAAGAGTACCGGCGCTCCCCACGATGAACTGCTCGGACGGATGAAGTCTAGTTCACGCAACTCGTCCAACTGCTTCCGCAGCTCCTGCAACTCCAAAGGTGCCATACAGTACGGGGCCTTTGAGATAGGCGCAGTACCGGGCACGAGGTCAATCTGAAACTCGGTATGCCGACGAGGCGGCAACCCTGGAATCTCCTGAAACACATCCGAAAAATCGTAAACTACCGGCAGCTGGTCGATACACACGGCAACCGGTTCCTCTATGGCACATGACATCAAAGATGACAACTGCTCACCTCTAGGCTCGGCAACGAACTAAAACTGCGGCATGCCGAGTATAAGAAAAGTGATTGTTCTTGCGAAGCAGTCCAATACAGCGTGATACTCGGCCAGCCAATCCATGCCCAGGATAACATCAAACTCGGTCATCGGTAAAACAAACAAATCGGCGGGCAAAAAGGTCTCTCCTACCAAGACGGGGCAAGACGAACAGATCAAACTCAATACTGCGGTCTTCCCTAAGGGTGTCGACACTGACAAACCCTCGCGCACGGAATCTAACGGCAAGCCAGTCGATCGACAGAAATCATCGGATACAAAAGAATGCGATGCACCAGAATCAAACAAAACATGAGCTATGCATGCAGAGACAATGAGTGTACCATCAACGACTCCTCCAGGTGCCTGAGGATCCTGCTGGGCTGCGTAGAACCTGCCCTGAGTCTGCTGGGGATGTGTCTGTCCCCTCTGCGGTCGCCACTACTGCTGTTGCGGTCTATGCTGCTGCCTCTGTTGCTGCTGTGGCTGCTGCTGTGGCTGCTGCTGTCGTTGCTGCTGCTGTGGGTGGGGACACTCATGCCTACGATGCCCTGTTCCCCCACATTCGAAACAAACGCCCGCAAACTGTCTCTGGGACGCCCGCAAACAAGCACCTCCAGCACCGTCCCAGAGACAGTTTGCGGGCGTTTGTTTCAACGGTGCCACTGGCGGTTGAACAGACGGACGAACCGGGTGCCTCTGTTGTGCCCGAGTCTGCTGCTGCCGGAAGCTGCTAGAAGGAGCCTTCCTCTTCCCCTTCCGGTCGCCGCTCTGGTCACGGATCCGCTGTGCATCGGCCCACTCTGCCTCATATATCTGGGCCCGCTCTACCACCTCCTCGAATGTAGGAAGCTTGTGTCCCGTGACACGGCCACGAAGGCCAAGGCGCAGTCCGGTCTCAAATCGACGGGCCTTCCGCACCTTGTCATCCACGAGATACGTCGCAAATCTGGATAGCTCAACGAATCGAGCCTCATACTGCGACACTGACATATCTCCCTGGACCAGTGTCTCGAACTCTAGAGCACGCTGCTGGCGGACATGCTCAGGGAAGAACTTCCGGTCAAACCGATCTACAAAGTCCTCCCATGTCCACTCGAAATCGGCCCCGGCTGCTCGGGTAACCGACGCCCACCAATGCTCGGCCTCTCCCTGAAAAAGGAAAACGGCAAGAGGAACTCGCTCCTCGGTCGAGCATCGCATCGTGGTAAAGATCTTCGTTACCTCCGATTTCCATCGCTCCGCTGCCACCGGGTCTGGCCTGCCTAAAAACGGTGGGGGATCCATCCGCCTAAAGTCCATCAGCAAGGAACGAGCACGATCTTGCTCCGATGGGGCAACTGTGTCAAGTGGGCCCCACTCGATATGAACAAAGAAAAGAAAAAAAAAGAAGAAAAGAACATGGACGCTGGACGTCCCAGCGTCTCTGACGCTGGAAACGTCCAGCGTACGCTGGAGGCGGTTACTAGGGTCCCCACTCGTGGGGCCCACCTTGATGTTTGTGTTCCATCCATGCCGTCCACTTGTTTTCTCACATCATTTTAGGGCCAGGGCCCAAGGATGAGCCAGATCCAAATCTTAAGCGGACCGCACCGCACAAAACAATGGAAACAATGATTTCTACTGTCAGAAATCATTTGGCCTACCTTTATGTTTCTAGACCGATTTGCATACCCAATATTGGGCTCATTAGGCCCACAATGAGATGGCCCAGCTGATAGACGGAGTGGATCACTCTTATGTGGGCCCCACTCGATGAAAACTTCGGGAAAACAAAAAAAAAGAAAAGAAGAAGAAAACGGAAGGAAGGAGGCAGAGCCTCTGACGCTGGGCGTACCAGCGTCCTTGGATGCTGGGCGTACTGCCAGCTGGTGGCCCACTTGTGGGTCCCACCATGATCCATGTGCTGTATCACACCGTCCATCAAGTTGGGGAGATCATTTTAGGGCATGACCCCAAGAATGAGTCAGATCCAAGTCCCGAGGGGGGGCCCACCACAGAAAATAGTAGGGACAGTGGCCCTACCGTTAAAACCTTCTTATGGGCCACCGTGATGTTTATTTGAGATCCAACCTGTTCATAAGTTCACACATACATGGAGGAAGGAAAAACAAAAATATCAGCTTGATCGAAAACTCCTGTGGGCCTCACTTGTTGAGAGTATAAAAAAATAAAAAAAATAAAAAATATATATATAAAAAAATAAAAAAATGCTGCTGCTGGACAGACAGCGTCCAGGGGACGCTGCTGCCCAGCAGCTTAGTATATATGGGCATTGTGAATGGGCCCCATTCGTTGGGCCCACCTAGAATGTATGTGCTTTACCTATCCCGTCCATATGTTTTTTCCAGCTCATTTTAGTGGGCCATGCCACGGGTCAACAGTGGGAATAATGATCTCTACCGTTGAAACCTTCCCAGCCCTACAGTGATGTTTAATTGTCATCCAACCTGTTTCATAAGTGGCCGAGCCCAAAATTTAAGCATATCCCAATGGCAAGTGGGCCATGCCACGAAACAACAGTGGAAATAATGATCTCCACCATTGAAACCTTCCTAGACCTGCAATGATGTTTATTTGTCACCCAACCAATTCATAAGTGCCTGGGCCCAAAATTTAAGCATATCCTAATGTCAAGTGGACCATGCTATAGTGGGATAATGATTTCAAACATTGAAACCTTTCTAGGTTCTACAGTGATGTTTATTTGCTATCCAACCGGTTCATAAGATCACATGGATATGGATGAAGGAGAAAACACAAATATTTGCTTCATTCAAAACTTATTGGGACTAGATGGGTACCACGCTACCCAGTAGGTGGCCCACCCTATGGGTCCCAACGTGATGTATCTATTAGCTCCACCATGATGTATATGTTTTATCCATGTCGTACACGTATTTGACGGCCTATCTTATATGTGCAGGCCCAAGTATGGGGCCGATGTGGTCTCAAGTGGGCTATGCCACGAAGACCTTTACATTTCCAATGGGACCCACAGTCCGGGTCCCACTCTCGGTATATATTGGGCCTTTTAAGGCCAATGTTACATGATATGTTTAGTAGCATGCTAGTATGATTAGCTTAATATGTCACACTGATAACATGATTAGTATAATGAATACCATGCTCATTCATATGCCCATACGCATCATTTGTATGCCTGTTATGGATCATGATTAACCATAGCATATGCTAGTTGGCTTGTTATACTTAGGGGACCCGTGCGAGACAGGGTCGCCCCACATGATTGCGCAGTATGCGTAAGTTGGTGCATGATTTGGATTGTATGACTCATGCATTTTGCATTATGTATGTCACGATCGCTTTCACACCCTAGCAGCATCAGGGTGGTGACCACCATAGTCACATCATGGTTGGCAGTATTGGACACCGAAAACTTGTTCTAGTACGTGGGCGCTATGGATGTCCTTGGGTGAAAGTCCCTAAACCCCTGTGGTACCAGTAGGATGCTCCAGCGTCGAGACCGAGTGGATAACATGAGCGCCCGTGTGCCAAATACCAGTAGGCCGTGTCTCCCACTGTGTCGAGGTCGGTTGGAAAGGGGTGTGACCTTATCCGCCCGGGTGAAGTGGGCTGTAAGCTAGGTCCAGTCTGACCAGCTCATGGAATGGGTCCGCTATCGGTGAGCCGGGTGGGCATTGGTGACGAGGCAGATAGTGAGGTCTTTTCTACTCGCTTGGTTATGCGCGCGATGTGCGGCGGCCAATATTAGAGTATACTAGACCCCGGTGATGTCCCAGATGAGAACTATTCTGATATGTGGATTAGTTGAGGATTGACATGTTTGCATTGCATCTCTAGCATATAACACTCGGCCATGTAGGCCCTTGCATTGCATAGCCTTGGGATGGCTGATAGCATTCATAAACTTAGTAACTTAGCCCTCTACTACTTTCACTTACTCTGATATCTGCATACTTGTCATATGCATCACACGCGCACACACGCACTCTACTGGGCTTCGTAGGAAGCTCATGCGCGTTGTTTACACTGCAGGTACTAGAGCCTATCAGCAGCGTTGAGCGCGGTTCATGTACTTGATATTTTGGACTTCTGATTCATGTTGTATTTCCCTTTCCAGTACTGTACTCAACAAACTTATTAGTGGATATTTGATGATGTTTTATGATTTTGTTTATGCTCCTGTACAAAAAAAAATTTACCCTGAAAATCCTCCTGGTAGGATCCCAGGATCGGAACCTGGCACATGAGAGCTAGGAGCTGAGAATGGGGTACTACGGAGGCTGTTGGCACCAAGGTCGGCGATTGGGAATTTAGTGAGCCCGGTCCCCGAGTTTGGGGCGTGACAAGAAGGGCCAGGGAGTCATCAGATTGTACAACTCTGATGAGGAGGCATAAATTTGATTCGCATGCTCCTGACATTTGAAGCATTTTCTGATGTGCTGACAGCAGTCTGCTTCCATGGTGAGCCAATAGTAGCCGAGTCGTAGAATCTTCTTTGCCATCATGTCCCCGTTCATGTGTGGGCCACAGATTCCTTCGTGTATTTCTTTCATGATCTTCGCAGCTTCTATTTCGTCGATGCATCGAAGGAGGATGTGATTATAGGATCACTTGTACAGAACTTCGTCACTGATGGTGAACTGGTCAGCCAAACGCTGGATGATTCGGCGATCTGTTGCTATTGCTGACTCCGGATACTCCTAGGTTTCGAGATATTACTTGATGTCGGCATACCAGGGTTTGTCAGGGACGGCTTCGGCTTCTTATATTTACAGGCAGAAAGCAGGTTCATCTTGAGTTTCAACTGTGAGCTCCCATTCCGAAGCTCCTTTGGGGATCTCGAGCATTGACGCTAGTGTAGCGAGAGCGTCTGCAAACTGATTCTTGGCTCTGGGCATGTATGAGAAGGTGATTTCTTTGAATTCTTCGATCAGATTTTCAAGATACACATGATATGGTATCAACTTCTCGTCCTTGGTTTTCCATTCGCCATTGGTCTGATTGATGATAAGCCGTGAGTCTCCAAATACTCGTAGCTTCTTGACGCCCAAGATTATGGCTTCCCTTAAGCCAGCGATGCATGCTTCATACTCTGTCATGTTGTTGGTGCATTCGAATGCTATACGCCTTGATATAGGAATATGGACATCGTCTGGAGAGTAGAGGATTGCTCCAATACCACTCCCTTTAGAATTTGCTGCGCCATCGAAGAATAACGTCCACTCATCTTTTTTCTTCTTTTCTTCACCTTCGATAAGCAGGAGATCTTCATCAGGGAAGAATGTCTTGAGCGATTGATAATCCAGGAGAGAGTGAGCGGAAAGATGATCAGCGAGGGCCTGCCCCTTGATTTCCTTCTGAGTGACATAGGTGATGTCGAATTCAGACAGGAGTAGCTGCCATTTAGCTATCCCTCCAGTGAGTGCCGGTTTCTCGAACAGGTACTTGAGCGGATCTATATGAGCGAGTAGGAAAATAGGGAACGCAATCATGTATTGACGGAGTCGCTGAGTTGCCCAGACTAGGGCGAGGCAAGTCTTCTCGATCGGGGAATACCTGGTCTCGTAGTCGGTGAACTTTCGGCTCAAGTAGTATATTGCTTGTTCCTTCTTCCCGGTCTCGTCATGCTGACCGAGAACACAGCCAATGGCTTCTGCTGCTACCGAGATGTATAACAATAGTGGTCGTCCGGGAGTGGGCGGCACTAATACTGGAGGATTCTTGAGATATTTCTTGATGTGATCGAAGGCAACCTGGCAATCATCATTCCATTCTTTTGGAACGTTCTTCCAAAGGAGGTTGAATATGGGCTCACGATAGGTGTGAGCTGTGCGATGAAGCGGCTAATGTATTGAATTCTGCCGAGGAAGCCACGAATTTCTTTCTCTGTTCTAGGAGGGGGCATCTCGATGATTGCTCTAGTTTTGGTTTCGTCGACCCTGATGCCATCCTCGCTCACCATAAAGCTGAGGAGCTTGCCTCCCATTGCACCGAAGACACATTTCTGAGGGTTGAGACGGAGCTTGTACTTTTCTAATCTGTTGAATAATTTCTTCAGATCTTCAAAGTGTCCTTCAATTGTGTGAGACTTGATGATCATATCGTCCACATATACTTCAAGCTCTTTATTCATCATGTCATGGAATAATGCTGTCATTGCTCGCTGATATGTTACTCATGCGTTCTTCAGACCAAACGGCATTACCCTGTAACAGAAAGTTCCCCAGGGAGTGATAAACGATGTCTTCTCGCGATCTTCGACAGCCATCTTGATCTGATTGTAACCTGAGAACCCATCCATGAATGAGAAGACCTTGTACCCAGTGGTGTTGTCGACCAGAGTGTCGATATGTGGCAAAGGGAAGTCATCTTTAAGACTGGCTTTGTTGAGATCTCGGAAGTCAATGCATATTCGAACCTTGCCATCCTTCTTTGGTACTAGTACGATGTTGGCGAGCCATTCAGGGTAGTTGGAGACTACCAAGAATCCCGCATTGTACTGTTTAATGACTTCATCTCGGACTTTCAGAGGCCATTCTGGCTTCATTCTTCGAAGTTTCTGCTTCACTGGCTTTATATCCGGCTTGGTTGGCAGATGGTGTACAACGAGCTCTTCATCGAGCCCCGGCATGTCTTCATATGAGAACGCAAAGTTGGACAATCTTGGAGCTAGGAATTCTATCATTCTTTGCTTCATCTCTGGTGGCAACGATTTTCCAATGCGTACTTCCCTAGGGATCTCAGGTGTCCCCAAGTTTACTATCTCAAAATCATCGACAACAACATTGGCTTTAGATTCAAACTTTTTGAGGCGATCCTCTAGTTCGGGAGCCGGGTCATCATCTTCCTCATCCCGAGCTTCGTTCAGACCCATGAGCTCGAAGTCTAGTTTGATGTTAAAGTTATATGATTTGATTTCAAACTCATACAACTCTTTAGACGAACTTGGCACGTTATTGAATGCAAGGAAAGAAATGTTTTTTGGTTTTTGAGAATTTTCTGGAATGGAAATGCTAGATGTTTTTGACTTTTGAAAGTTTTTTATTTTTTTGAATTTTTGAAATTCACGGGACCTTGAACAAGCGGGCAGTACAGATCATGATTGATCCCAGCTTGTCCCAAAGTTCCGCTCGCTGCTTAAACCGGCGTTTTTTTTTTTTTTTTAAGCCAGAGCCCTCAGATGACTCTCTGGCTGATTCAGAAGTTAGGGGAACAGATGACCATTCAGGACCCCACACTCCTTCCCCTGGAGAGGTGGGGGTTGATAATTTGGGCGAAGAATCATAGTCTGGCCCAATGACCATGATTTCTCGCTGGTCGAGATCTGAGTCATACTCAGTCCCTCCTGGATCACTTACCTCTCATTGTAATTCTTCTGGTTCCACGGCAAGACATGAGTTCGGAATCTGGATATCGGACCAATTCAGGGCTGCCCATTTTCCTTTTTTGGTCCAACGAATGGGCTGCTCCTGCCCCTGGCTGATGATTGATATGTTGATTCTGTAAAGGTGGGCGGGTCGTGCCCCTTGCTGATTGATGCTGGAATGGGCAAGTTGTGCCCCTGGTTGGCTGGAATTGAAGTGGGCAGGTTGTGCCCCTTGTTGAGAGCAGGTATCAGAGTACTTTGATCCTGAAGCTGTTATATTTGACTTTCTTCTTCGTCTTCATCATCTTCTTCTTCTTCCGAAGGCTTAGATGGTTCAAGAATCTGGTCCCATCGAATGGGGGGGCATGTGGCCCAAGCTAGGCTCATCGGAAGGCCTTTGTGTAATGCAGTCAGTTGATTCCCTCTTGGGTCTTTGCAAGGTTCTCCTGGCTTAACGAATTGGATGGGTGAGCACCGAAATTTCTTCCTTCTTTTGTCCATGAAGATTGCCATGTACCCAAGTCCCCATTTGCGTTGATTATATACCAGCGGCATCTTCCTAGACTTGAAATGATTCTTCATCCGATACTTGAGGCTCAGACGTTCTGCTAGTGAAAAGACATGGTCCACCCTTATCGGCTCCGGATTGGAGATAGCGTTCACAGTCTCGAACTCGAAACTATGAAACGGGACGTCTCCTTCAAAGTGCTGGATGTCGATGACAGGAATATCTGGTTCAGTAGCAGTAGCATTGGAAGGAATGATGAGCTCCTTCTCTGTATGGATAGAGATTACTTGATTTCCACAGATGTACTTCACCCGTTGATGCAAAGTTGATGGCACGGCTCTGACCTTGTGCAACCAAGGCCGTCCGAGCAACATATTGAAAGAGGCTGATATATCCAGGATTTGGAATGTGATAGTGGAGATTTCTAGACCTATCTATACCTCTATGTCGACCTCCCCTTCCACTGATCAGCGGGTGTTGTCGAATGCTCTGACGCATATGGTGCTGGGCCGGAATGAAGAGGGACTGATTCCCAAGCGTTCCGCAGTCTTGAGAGGGCAGACATTTAAGCTTGAGCCATTATCGATAAGGACCAACGGGACGCATAGGTCTTTAAATCGTATGGCTATGTTGAGGGATCGCCCATGATCGCGTCCTTCTGGTGGCAATTCGTTATCGGTGAAGGTGATGGCACGCGGAGCCAGGAGTTGTCCGATCATCAATGCTATCATTTCAGATGCAGTATCGAAGGAGACGTGAGCATCGCTCAAGGTTTTGGCAAACATTTCTCAGTGTATGCGAGATGTGTAGAGTAGCTCCCATACTGAGATTTGAGCAGGGATTGACTTAAGCTGAGTTACCACATCATATGTGGCTTCGTTTTTGTTGCCGAGGCCTGAGAGAGCGCCTTTGGGATCTCATTTGTTCTGATTATCTCTTCGGATGTAATGCCCATTGGGGTTCATGTTTCCCACCTCCGCACATTCTGGATAATGCCACAGAACTTCTTTATAGTTTTCCTCTCCCTTGCTTTCCAAGACCACTGGTTCTTGCAACGAGGCTGATGTTGGTACCAGATCTTCCTCGTATGGAGCTTTTGCCTTGAGGACTACATTCTTGCCTGTGTTGAAGGGGTAATATCGAGGCTTGTCTTCATAGATCACATAAGGTTGCGGTCGTGGCTTAACCGTTCCTGGAGCAGGAGACTCCCATGGAATGAATATTGGTCCTCTTGATATGGCAGGGGGTTTCTCTGTTCGTCCCAGCTGTCGTAGTGTGATTGACACGCTTCCGGGATTTACCCCTTGCAATATGACTGGCTTGATCGGAGGAGCTCCTTCCAAGACAATGGGTTCTTGCTGTTGATGGGTATGATCCCTCCATTGCGGATTAGATTGTTCCTGAACTGAAGTTGCCCCTTGCAAAATGACAGGTTCGTATGCGGGCTCGATGTATGATTGTGCTCCTTCTAGGACGAACGGCTCCCAACATGGATGGCTGTAAGATGCCCCTTGCACAACTGGTACATCATATGGAGGTGCTCCTTCGAGTACTAATGGCTCGGAGACTAAAGGAGGAAGGGGGTTTGCCCCTTGCAGGATCGGAGGAGGATTTGCTGGCCCATAAGTGTAGGCATGAATGGACTGGATATGGGAGAAGAAGCGATCGAGGCGCTCTCCTTCTTCTATGCTGTTGACAGCAGGGCCACGAGATGAGTTAGGGTCCGTCTGATGCTGAGGCAGAGGATTCTGAAGGATATTGGTAGTAGCTGCTGGAGGAGTTCCCGGGACCGAGATGACGATTTTGCGGTCGTCAATCAGATCTTGTATGGCATTCTTCAAAGTAAAGCATCGATCAGTGGTGTGGCCACACCCTTGATGGTAGGTACAATACTCATTTTCTCGGTAGGTTGGAGGTAGAGGATTTGGAGGAGGCCTGGGTGTCATCAGAGTGAGTAATTGCTTCTGTACCAGTATAGCCATGACTTGACTAAGTGGTTGAGTGAATTTCCTGAGCTCCCTGTAATTCTGCCTATTCTGGTATGAGTATTGGCCGTTCCCTCTAAACTGTTGCTGTTGTCGAGGTGGTTGTGGCTGTGGTTGAGGATTCGGTTGTGGCTGATATCGCTGAGGTTGGTGCTGAACCTGATTTTGCTGATACTGTTGACGTCCCTGTGGGGGAGCATATTGATTACCCTGAGCAGTGGTGCTGATGTTGTTTACCTCTGTCGGGCGAGGAGGAGAACCGCTGCGGTTTCCATTCCCATATCCGATGGGTCTTCCCTCCACTCTGTTCCTCTTAACTGGAGTGGCTTGATGAGGCCATGGGGAGATTGTCCCGGCGTGGATTCCTGCTTTGACTTGTTCTCCAGCACGGATCAACTGTGAGAAATTCGCATATGGATACGAGATGAGATATCTAGATATGCCAGGATATATTGAATGAACAATCATGGAAATTTGTTCTTCGTCGTCGATAGGTGTCCGCATTCTGGCTGTCATAGCTCGTCAACGTCCCACATAAGTTGATAGTGTTTCATCACTCTTTTGCCCGAGAGCCACGAGGTCGGCCCTTCTAGGTGCCATGTTGAGATTGTACGCGAATTTGTCAACGAAATCCTAGGAAAGTTGTTCCCAGGTCTTGATGAGGTGGTAGTCCAATGAGGTGTACCAATCTAGGGCATCGCCCTTCAGAGATTTTTGGAACAAACGAATGAGGGCCCCTTCATTTCCTGAGATTGCACTCAGCTCTCCACAGAAGGCCTTGAGATGTGCTGTGGGACAACCGCTACCATCGTATCTTTTGAATTTTGGTACCTCAAAGTTTTAAGGTACTTGAGCATCTGGGAAAGGACACAAGTCTCTGAACTTGGTCGAAGGTAGATCGATTCCTTGTTGTCGCTGAAGCTTGTTTTGCAAGATCCGGAACTGCTCCCGCAACTCGTCCAGTCCTGAGTGATCTGTTCGAACGACTGGTGCCTCTTGGAGTAAGGCACGTTCTTCTTCGGCATAGTGGTCGATGTCTTCGACCCTATGGGCTTGCTGAAAAGCAACCGCGGGTTGCTGAAATTGATTTGATGACTAGACTAGATTCTAATGAACTTGTTCTTGAAAGGATTGTAACTGAACTGGAGATTGTACTGAAGGTTGAACTGAAACTTGCTGGAAATTAACCGGAGATTGCTGAATTGAAGATTGCTGGAAATTAACTGGAGTTTGCCTAATTGAAAATTGCTGAAAATTAAATGGAATCCCATTGGCAGGGATGTGCTGGAATTGAAAAGTGCTCCTGTTTGTAGGAGGCTGAGATGCTGGGAAGTGACCCCCTTGTTAGGTATTCGCCACTGTCCCCTGATTGATGTGGGCTTGACACTGACCCCCATTGTGGGCATTTGCTAGTGCTATCCCTGTTGCTGGAAATTGAATTGAAATCCCATCGGCGGGGATGTGCTGAAATTGGAAAGGGGTCCCATCGGCGGGGACATGCTGAGAAAGGAAAGGAGTCCCATCGACGGGGACATGCTGAGATCTACTGAGATTGTTGTTTGCCAGATTGACTGGAAGCTGACTAGAAGTTCCTGCGACAGGAGTGCTCTTAGGCGGCCTTGTCGTCGCGGGAAGGTACTGAGGGGGATGCCCCATAGCGAAGGGCTGAGACAGCTGCTGTCGATAGTCTTGGGTAGACTCCGATGGTTGTACTTGATTTGAACTGGAGGCCGGAGGGACCCAGCATGACTGCTGAGATTGTTGAACTGGGCCAACCTGGTTGTTGGCTGCCACGGTAGCTTGTGCTTGCATGAATTGTAAGATCATCTCTTGCATTGCTCTCATTCCTTGTGTCAATTCTTGCATGATTGGCGTATTCTTAATTGGCTGTTGCGCTGGAGGTTGCGCTTCGATTATTTCAAGAGCAGGGAAGAGGTGAGTTTCCTCTTCGTGGTCAGACATGGCTTGTTGAGCCCGAGTGCGAATTATGCTGCGAAAGGGAAGTTGTTTCTGAACACGTTGAGCCCGAGGAGGCGCAATGGTAAGGACTATACTCTTTTTTGGGTTTTGGGATTTTTTTTTTTTTTTTTTTTTTTGGGGGGGGGGGGGGGGGTAGAATGCTATGCAGATGAGATTGTATGAGGACTAATGACTTTCAAGTACAAGAGGGATTCTATTTTTCAAATCGGATCATGACTAGTGGGACTAGCTTATCCCCAATGGAGTCGCCATTCTGTGGACCCTCGTCGTTCCGCGCTCCCGTACATTCTCCCTTTCCTTTCAGAAAAGAAGAAGGGGTGCATGCGCGCGAATCGTCATTTGTGCCACTGGCTTGCCTCATTCTCGAGGGCTTTATTCGGTTGTCATGTTAAGCTGGATGTGTTTGGATGAGTTTGTATAAGACCAGAGTCGCCACTAGCCAGTTTCTTCAAATCTACAGTCGGCTAAACCCCGTAGAAACATTAGAGAAGAGGATCCGAAGATTCCTTCCTCTAAAATGACTCATTTTGATCTGCGGCCAGAGATTCGAGGTAAGGGATCACGGTTACAGGGTGGGAAGAGGTTAGGCACCCCACACATTGCCCGTACTGAAGTACGGTCTCTACTTCACATAATCGAACTAATACTTGAAAGTCTGATTTAATCCTCATACATTCTCATGAATGACATGATGCATGAATACAGGTCTGAACAGTAAGAGTTTCTGATGGGCAGGTTTCCATTAACAGGCAAGCCCAGAGCATACGCTCGAACTGACAGGTGCTTTATGCGAGATGCATGCTGTTTGTTTTAATAATCAAAGTGCTCGTAGTGACTGATGCATGAATGCAGGTCTGAACAGTAAGAGTTTCTGATTGGCAAGTTTCCATTAACAGGCAAGCCCAGAGCATACGCTCAAACTGACAGGTGCTTTATGCAGGATGCATGCTGTGTGCTTGAATGATCAAAGTGCTTGCAGTGACTGATGCATGAATGCAGGTCTGAATAGTAAGAGTTTTTGATGGGCAGGTTTCCATTAACAGGCAAGCCCAGAGCATACGCTCGAACTGATAGGTGCTTTATGCAGGATGCATGCTGTGTACTTGAATGATCAAAGTGCTTGCAGTGAAGCGGGGGGGTTGGAAGAAAAGTAAATGTTGTACTTATGCTAGATGCGAATGAGATGATGCTGATGATAGAGTAGCTGGATGGACAGAGGTGTCACAAGGATTAGCTTCGAGTGGCTGGATCGAGACTTAGATGGCTTGGGAGACTTGGACCAGTGGTCAGGCTGGGCTGGACCAGGGCTAGTGTAACGCCCCGGATTTTCACAACCCGAGTTCTAGACCCGTGTTTGAAGACCCGGGCGTTAGCCTATGAAGAAAACCCACATTTCAGTCCCTTTTCAACTGTCATTCCAAGAAGGGTGTTCACTGTGGAAGAAAACAAACCGTGCATATAGGAAAGACACAACAAACATCGCAGAGTGGTACCCATAAGGCTTATACAAACCGAATATCTCGAATTTAGTTCAGAATATACTAATAAACGATTACAATTATATACAAAATTTAAAGTAGCAACCATTAAACACAGCTCTTTGATCCATGACATCAGCATAACCTGAGCATCCTACTCCATTCCAGTACAACCTGTACATTATTCAAATCACCTGCACCAACTGTACGGTTGAAATTTAACAGCATGAGTGGCCAGCTCAGTGTGAGGTCCCCTCAAGATTACACACTAACACATTAATCAAGAATAATAAAAAAAATGTACAAAACATCCATGATGCAATCTTTCTTAAATGCATGAATGCATGCACATGTCCCTCAGCCTGGGGATGCACATCCAGCTGGAAAATGTGGTTTGGAAGTCCCTAAGGACACACATCAGCCTCACAATGCAAATCCATCAATTGGTGATCCGGAAGTCACTAAGGACACACATCGGCCTCACCCAGTGGTCTGAAAGTCACTAAGGACACACATCAGCCCCACAATATCACGAGTGGTCATCACCAGCGAAAATACCAAAGGTACGTGCTCTCAGTGAATGACACACTCTATGGTGGTCTAGAGCCAGCGAAAATACCTCTAGGGTACGTGCTCTCAGCAACCAGACCACCCGACGGTAATATGGCTCGTCACCACACGTCCCGTCTGTGCCATGATATGCATGATTAAACCACCCATTATTATTCCAATTTACAACCAAACCAATTATGACATTCCCTTACAACTAGTGGCCTTTCATCACAATAATTCTCCAAAATATTTCCACACGAGTCCAACTAGGGACATAATCAATAATTTATCTCACAGGACCATTAGTCCATAAAGTCCATCGGGAATCCCAACCACTCATCTCAATAAGACATTCAACCCAACAAGTCCATATAAGGACGCCATCAAAAATTATTTCCTTACTAGTTCAGCTGGGGGCATGATCAAAATCTCATCTCATTTAACATTTAGCCCAACACTTCCATCCAAGGACACCATCAGGAATCTTTCCAATAAATCGCTTCCAAAGGCCACCAGTTTAAGGTCCCATCAAATATAGGTGATCGCAACCATTCAAATTCATATTCCACTTTCATATTCCAAACATGAAGAATGAAAATGACAATTCCAAAATTTGTAAATAATTCACAGTTATAAAGAAATTCATGTATAACAAGATTAAACATATAATTTATGACAAAATCAAACAACAGAGGTAATCATGAGACAGAGTAAAATTTTCAGTCATATATGAGTAAATCTATTACTTAATTAACATGAAGGTGGAAAGCTCAAGGGGAGGAATCATCACCTTAAGAATCGAAGCGTCTTCTAAAGTTGTTTGAAACATGTACACGCTCGCTAGAATTCGACCTTACCATATTTTAGACCATTTATGCGGTTAGATTGTCATATCCATAATTTATACGGTTAAGATCAACCCTATGGTGGTGGCTCTAAATTCAAGTTTTAGGGTTTAAATGACTTATTTAATACTTTAGGAAGGTGGTGGATTCCATAGATATGACTCCACGTAGATTTTTAATTAAACTGACTTCACATGCATAAATGGTTTTTGGCCAAGTTTGGGTCCAATTTGTGTCACAAGGGGTCATCTTCTAGAGAAATAAAATGACCACTACATAGACCAATGTATGGTCTATAAAACTCATAAAACAGATCTCTTTGTTTGCATGTGTGCAATTTTTAACAAAGGCCCAAACATGGGTACTTGGAGTTGTGCGGAAATGGTAGTGCAGAAATGATTTTGGCCCAACTTTGGACAAGTCCCACCATCAAACGGGATCACCTTTTGGTGTGTTGTCAAGTCCCCCTGGTAGACCGATGCATGGTCTCTAAAACCCATAGGTAGGGCCTGCTGGATATGTATAAATATTTTTTGGTGCGGGGCCAAACATGAGCACTTGGAATTTCTGCACAGAAATTCCTGCACAACTTTGCCCGACCCGATTTTGGAACTTAATTTCTGATCATGTGGGGTCCGCTTTGGCCCAGGTAAAATGTCATTGTTGTAGTCACACAGACAGTATTTAAGGTCCAAATGGTGGTTCCTACATTGCTCCCACGTGGGGCCCACCAAGGACAGCCAAACATGGCCTAAAACACTAAAATCCAACGTAGATTTTCGAAATAAAAATGGGAATGTGCATGAAACATAGATTAGAGGTGGGTCCCATCTAGTTGGGCCACATTATCAAGAACTATTAGCCCTACAATGAAGTGCCAAAATAGCTGAACCACGTAGATAAACTATATACATCAAGGTGGACCCTATAAGCTGGGCCCTATGAATGTTTCAATGGTGGACATCACTATCCCCACTGTTTTCTGTGGTGTGGCCCACCTAAGACTTGGATATGCCTCATACTTGGGCCCATGTCCTAAAATGATCTGGCAAAGCAGATGAACGGTTTGGATAAAACCGATAGATCATGATGGGGTCCCAGAGTGGGACCCGCTGAAAGGGGCTTCCGCCCACACGTAGCTGGGCAGCAGCGTCCTCTGGTGGTCGCTGACTGTCCAGTTACCTTTTTTTTTTCTTTTCTTTTCTTTCTTCTTTTTTTGTTTTCCCTTACACGGTGGTGTCCACATGGGAAATCCAATTCGTCCATCTGATGGTCCAGATTAGTGTGGGCCTAACAAGCCCTGATTTGGGTATGTTTTGTTATTCAGAAACATGATAGTGAGCCTTGGAAAGGTTTCAACGGTCTGTATTGTTTCTTCCGGCACGGCCCACTAGAGATTTAGATCTTCTTCATTTTTCAGCCCTTTGCCTAAAATGATGTGGAGAGACAGATGGGCGGCGTGGATATAACATAGTGGTTCCCACACGTGGGGCCATTTTCAAGCCCAAAAACCGCCTTTAACGCACGCTGGAAGCAAACTTCCCATCCTTTCTTTCCTTCTTTTTCTTTTATATATATATTTTTTAATAAACAGGGGAGTGGGGTCCATGCGATAAATCCAGACCATCTACCGGGTTAGCCATCTTATAGTGGGCCCAGTGAGTACAAATTTAGACAGGTTTCATAGCATACACACATCACAGTGGCCTCAGAAGGTTTCAACTGTCGCCATTATTTTCTTTAGTATGGCCCACTTGAGATTTAGATCTTAATCATTTTTGTGGCTAGGGCCTAAAATGTCCTGGGAAAACAGATGGATGGCATGGATTAGTCACATACATCAAGGTGGGGCTCACAAGTGGGGCCCCCAAACGGACAGCGTTCGGACGGACGCTGTTTCCAGCGTCTCTCTCTCTCTCTCTCTCTCTCTCTCTCTCTCTCTCTCTCTCCATCCATGCCATTAAATGACAAGGAGTTCTAGATGCCATACGTTTCCTCAAAGCGGGGCCACATCTATGGTTCACCTTGATTCATCACCAATAAAGAAAATGAAGAAATCAAAGGGAATGAAAGGTGGAGGGGTGTACCTACTTCGATCTCCTCGCTCAATGGTTGATATTGATGGTTGAAGTGAATGAATGGTTGAGATGGAGGGGAGGTTGATGAAGATGGCCCACTCCTCTCTCTCTCATACACACACACTTAGGAAGGGCATGGATGGCACATAAATGAAGAAGAAATGAAGGATGAAGGGGAGAGATCGTTCCACCCATTCCATCCATCTCTCTTATAATCTCTTTTTCTTTTCTTTTTTATATTATTATTATTATTATTATTTTAAGTGAAGGAATGGTAGAGGACGTGGGGGGCATGGGAGAGGAATGGGGTGTCATCATGACACTCCATCAGTACACTTTTTTTTTATTATTATTTATTTTATTAATTTGTTTTATTTATTTATTTCTTTTCATTATTATTATATATTATTACTTTTTATTTATTTTTTTTTTTTTTTTTGTAATTATTACAATGAGATGATTGCCTAGGAGACCGTGTAGTGGGCCCCACATTGGGTGGCCCCACACGAGTGTGCACAACCACATTTTTTTAGGTGTTTTGATTAAATGTCCATATCTTTGCGCTCGGGTATCAGATCGACGCACTGTTTTCGCCGTTGCAATCACGAGGACAGCGCGGTCAATATGACAGAGGTTTTGGGATCTCAGGACTTCGGTCATTTGGGTGCAAACTACATACTGCCAGTTCGGGACACCAGGAGTCGCGCACAGATTGACGAAAGAGTCATGGAAGGGCATTACACATACACATATACTTTGAATTCTCATGGTAACACCCGAGTACAGAAAAGTACGGGGTGTTACAGCTAGGCTCTCCTCACTCGGGCTCTCCTTGGTGGAAAAGTGGGCTAAAGGGGGAAGAGAAACTCGGAACAAACAGATTGCACTCGAGCTTGAGCTCTCTTTAAATGAGAAGGGGAGGGGGGTATTTATAGCAGCGGGGAGTGGCAGTTCCGTAATTAAGTTTGGGCGGCCCTCAAGGGGCCGCCCGTACGGCCTTTCTTGAGATTCAGCGGTCAATACGGACCTGCTCCGAGGCTGCGGTCTGGAACTCGGTGAGTTGACTGGGTTTAAAAGATGGGTTGACACGGTGAGTTGACTCGATGGGTTGGCTTAGTGGGTTGACTCGGTGATTTGACTCAGCGGGTTGACTCGCCGAGTTTGACTTTTTTTTTTTACTGGTTTTTCTTATGGGGGGTTTTTCAGGCTGATGTTTAGGGGTGAGTTGACTGGGTTCAGGTTTAAGTTGGGCTATGGATTGGGGCTTACAAGGGTGAGTTTGGCTGAGTTTGGACATGGGATTTGGGTGTATGGTCCTCCATTCATTCAACTATCTCTACCAATCTTGTAGCCGAAGGTGGGGTGTTTACAGAAGGTAAGTTTGAGATCTCTACAACTAGTATAAATTGATTGCCTAGAGTGTCTCACCTACAAAGATCTCATCATAGAGCTTTGGATAGAAATATAACTATTAAGTTTGATCCAAACTCTAGAGATCAAAAGAGGGTGAAAGCTGTCTTCTTGATGAGCTTGGAATGCTCCATTCTTGTGTTAAAGTCACAAGGAAGATACCTTGCTATAGTTCGGATATGAGTCTCAAATGGTCTCCAACAATGGTGGCTTCAATCCTCTCAAAATCCATCTTCCTTACCCCCCAAATCAAGCCTAGCCCATTTTATAATAAAATGTGCAACGGATTCAAAATGGGCAGAAAACGACTAGTACCGACCGGTTGGACAGGGGTCCTCGACCGGTCATGACCGATCGACCAATGGCCTATTTAAGATAGTGGGTTGCTGTCTAGACTAGGGGCCAGTCCGACCGGTCGTGACCGGTTGGTCCAGTCCAGCCGACTGGTTATGACCGGTCGGACAGGCCATGCATTGCTGTTTTGGTTTGGCTTCGATCCTGCATCACATGCAACCTCTTAGCCCAATGATTAGGTAATCTTTTGAGACACTTAGGGTCAATCTAAGATGACTACAAGTATTCCTAAGGGTTTAAGGTTATCAAGAGGTTTTGGGTTATGATTTTAGTCAAGGTTTAAGGCTCATCAAGGCATATCTTTTACATGTTTCTTCTTCCTTAATATAGCAGGTCTACTTGAGTCTTCGGTATTCATCTTCATTAAGCTCAACCAGCACTAGACTTATTGACCTAAGTGATTGACAAACAAGGTGCACTAGTATCCCATAGAAAAGTGAACTAACAGTGGAAACTGAAAATTTAAATATTCAGTTGATATCTTTAGGACAAGTATCATCTACTTGCTTCCATGCACAATTAATTCATATTATTATACATGACAAATATAAAAGATCAAGATAATTCATCTACTTGGCTTTATTTGGTTGGGTAAGTATTAAAATTTTATTGGATTGAGCAAAAGTATGCCAAATTTGAAGGTATGAGAATGACAACTTTTATCCCATACTCTATAAAAGATGGAATTGGGACTATAGGGGCAAATATGACAATTTTTTAATATTCAAACTTTTTAATTTGTATTTACCAAACAAGTTTTTGTAATAATAAGTGCTTATTTTCAGATATCAGAACTTTTTTCAATTAAATTATCAAACAGTTTTTTTAGTGCTTTTAAGTACTAAAATTCAACACTTTCAACTTTCAGCACCTAAATTAATTTTCAGACCTTATTTTTCAGTTTACCAAAGAACACTTAAAGAGATGCTATGATGCCCTTACTCAACCCTAATTAATAAATAGAGAGTATGAATAAGGGCGTAGCTCGGCGTGGCTGGCTCTCTAGGTCCAATTAAGTAGGCCAAAATAATACAAAAGAATGCATGATTTAAAGGTACTTACACCAGTTCGTATTCAATTTAAATGTAGGGTAATTGCCGGGCCGAGGCCTTTTTAACTCAAGTAGAGCCAAGGCTAGGGTTTAGAGAACTATGGTTGGGCCAGGGCCAACTCCATCCCCACCGTAGCATTGCCATCCCTACCCATCTGGGGTTGGGCTGCGGGTAGCCCATCTCACTTGTGCATAAAGATCAATCTGGGCCTGCCTGTTTACTAATCAGGCTTTGAAATTCAAGCCCAGTTCCATCCCTATCTGCATTCTTTCATAAGTGGACCACGATGAGGACAAAATCTGGGTCTGAACTAGGTTCATTTATAAATTGAGTCTGACAGACAGGCCCATGTTACAGAGCCTAAGCTCAGGCCCAAGCTCAGTCCATCATTTGCCAGGCCATGAATTCATCAGGCTTACTGTCAATGGTCTGTGGGCTTAATTTGGAGTTGAAAAGAAGGCGTTGGAAGTAGAAAACCCTAGAATTAATCACATAGCAGAAGCGACAGGGTTGTCTATGGGCCGGGCCAGCTTGTGGGCTTCTTAACTGGTGAGAATTATGATGTTTGCATGATAGCCCATGAAACCTGCACTGATTTTAAATGGATTGAACTGTTTAATTGTCCCAATGTGCATGTGAAATCTAACGACTCCAATAGGTTGTCATGAGGATCATCCAATGCAAATATCAGCTATGGGAACTCACCAGCTGGACTGCACTTTGTATTTTGATGTTTATCAACGGCTGAGTAATTATGTCTATGGGGTAGCCCACATGATGAGTGGATTGGACTGATTTTTTTTTTTTTTCACACAAGGTTGTCATCATGGTGTAGCCCACTTATTGGACAGTTGGACGTTGCACGTACATGAAAATTAGGCAGTTATCCACTTGGTGAGTGGTTACTAATGCCTCAATCGGTTGGAGTACTAGACCTCTCTCTACACACACGCGCACGGATGTGAGCTATTACCAACCGTTCAATTTAAATGAAGGTGGGAGCGTACGCTCATCTCTTGAAATGAAATTTTGAGGTTTTAAACCATAATATATATATATATATGATTGGCTTGAATTGGAAGTGAAACTTTCCACCTAACTCAGATTGAAATAGTTTGAGATTCTCACGTGAGTTATAATATCTCCCTTCTATTTTTACACATTTGGTAGGTGCAAGTGCTGATGGCCCACACCATATTCACGGGGCAAATAAACTTTCATATAGGTATGGGATAGCAATGCTTTATTATTATTATTATTATTACATGGCCAAGCTTGGGTAGCTTCAAGGATTATAGACTGGGATTGGGTAGCAAGAAGCGCAGCCCGATGACAAACCTAGCTACAAATGCACACAGCAAAAAACACACGACTTCTGGCCCTGTACGATTTTGCCCCTTTATGTGGGCGAATTAGGTGTAACCCTGGGAATAGCTTAGTGGGTGTTATCCTAACTGTGTGGGGGCCATCTTGATGTATTTTTTATATCTCGGCGCCATCTATCTCTTTTTTCATATCATTTTAAGATGTGATCCAAACCCATAAGAAAATCCAAATCTTACATGGACCATACCACTAGAAACAGTGATGAATAACTATTAAAAACGTTTTGTGGGCCACAAAAGTTTTAGATCAATCTAATCTTCTATATTTTCCCTTCATCAAGTCCTTATTGACATTATTAAGAGATTGGATTGCAAAATAAAATTACCAAAACCTTACAATGGGCTCTTTAAAAGTTTTAATGGTGGGGCATTCATTCACACTGTTTCTAATGGCATGGTCCACTTGATATTTGGATCTGCATAATTTTTGGAACCTCATCCTAAAATGGTCTGTAGAAACGAATGAACGACTTGGATATACAAAATATCATTCATGTAGGCCATACAATAAGGGTAACACCCACTAAGCTGTTCCTAGGGGTAACACCTAATTCGCGCCCCCTTTACAATGGGAGCTATTAGGTGCGGCCCAGCCTCGCCCAAGACCGTACTTTTTTTTACTTTTTTTTTTTTTGTTTCCTTTCAAATCAATTCAAGGCGTGATCCAAAAAATGATGCAGATCCATACCTCAGGTTGACGATATCATAAGAAACAGTGTGGTTGAATGCTCCACCATCAAAGACTTCCTAGGGCCCGCCCCAATATTTATTTGCCATCCAACTTGTTGATAAGGTCACATAGATTTAGATGAAGGGAAAAAGACAAATACCAGTTTGATAAAAAAAAATTGGTGTCACACAAATTTTAATAGTCTATACCTACTTTTTCCTACGGTATGGTCCACCTGAAATTTGGATTGCTTCGTTTTGGGGCTCATGACCTAATATGATCCGGCAAAACAGATGGACAACGTTGCTACACAATACATATATCAAGGTGAACTCATGCTTCGTTTTTCTTTATGTGTGGCCCATTCACGATGGGACCAACTAAACGAGTGGCTTGGATCTACGTTTGTCTAGTAAAAATCTAAAATAAAAAACTTGCAACAGTAAGAGAGAGCAGTTGGTGAGAGACGGTAGCAGCATTGAAGAATAATAAATTGGTATTTTTAAGATTCTGTCTGCCAACACCTCTCCCTATTAAATGTTGGGTAGTTATTTTATACATTTAAATTGTGGACAGTGATTAAATATTAATTAAATCACTTGTGTGCTACATATACTAATATCCCAGTAAGGTCCACTCTAATGTTTATTTGCCATCCAACTTGTTAATCAGTTTACAGACCTGGATGAAGGAAAATACAAATATAAGGTTGATTTAAAACTTTTGTAGTTCCAATAAGTTTTTAACAGCAGGCGTTCAATTAACATTATTTCCTATGGTGTGGTCCATTTGAGATTTCAATTGACTTAATTTTTAAGTCAATACCTTAAAATAAGCTGGAAAAAAAATGATGGGAGCCGTGGATTAAACACATATATCATGATAGGGCTCACAGAGCTTTTCCGGGTCGCAATCCCAATCGCCCTTTAGAATTCATAAAGTGGTATTTTTCAAAGATTCGGTACGCACCAACCCACCCACCAACCGGACGCGGATTGGACAATACCTGCCTGTCCCGATCTTCTCACTGGCAGGGCCTCTGAGGGCCACCGTGATGTATAGATTTTATCCACACTGTCCATCCATTTTCCATATCATCTTAGCATGTAACCCTAAAAATGAGATAGATGCAAGCTCAAGTGGACCACACTGCAGGAATTCAACGACCACCATCAAAAACTTCTTGGGAGCCTGCATAAATTTAGGATCAATCTGATTTTCGTGTTTTCACTTCATCTAGGTCTATGTGACCTTTTGAACAGGTTAGATGGCAAACAAACATTACAGTGGGCCCTAGTAAGGTATCAAGGGTGGGCATCATTATTACCTCTCTTCCTTCGGTGTGGTCAATTTTATTCTTTTAGCTGTCTAATTTTTTGGATTATACCCTAAAATGATATTAAAAAAATGAATGGACGGTGTGGATAAAACACATTTCACTGTGGGCCCCTCAGCGCCCCTCCCTGTGCCGAGCCTGTGACGGGAGGAGTATTACTCAACCCGCGTCCCCACCCACCTACCCGGCCGCGGCTTCGGTGAATCTCCTAGTCCTAATCACAGGGTTGGTGGAGGGCGGAGTAAACTCAGTTGGGCCCACCTAGAATGTATGTTTTTTATCTATTCCGTCCATATTTTTTTCCAGCTCATTTTAGTGGTTGAGCCCAAAATTTAAGCATATCCAAATCTCAAGTGGACCATGCCACGGGAAAACAGTGGAAATAATGATTTCCACCGTTGAAACCTTCCCAGGCCCTACAGTGATGTTTATTTATCATCCAACCTGTTCATAAGATCACATGGATATGGATGAAGGGAAAAAAAATATATATATCAGCTTGATCCAAAACTTCTGTATCCTCCGGGAATTTTTCAATGGTAGATATTAAGTTCACACTTTTTTTGTTGTGTGGTCTACTTTAGATTTTGATATGCTTCATTTTCTGGCATCATACCTTAAATTTTCTGTTAAGATGGATGGACGGGGTGGATAAAATAAGTAAATCACTGTGGGCCCCACAGAGTTTACTCCGCACGCTAGCGTGCGGCGTGCGGAGTTACTCAGTACGCAATCCGCTTCCGTTGGTGGATCCCTGACTATAATACCTACGTTAATGTATTTCACTTAAATTCATGCCGTCTATCCATTTTTAAAGATAATTTTAGAGAATTAATCGAAAAATAAAGAAGATACAATTCTAAGTGGGAGTGATGATTGAATACTCACCATTAAAATATTCTTGAGGACCACCGTAAATTTTATTTTCCGTACAACCTGTTTATAATGTCAACAAAGAACCGGATTGAAGGTAACACACCTATAACAACCTGTTTATGGCCCATAAGAAGTTTTAATGGTCAGTAAACAATGCTTTCAAAATATATGGACGGTATCGATTTAAGGTATATACATAAAGGTGAGCCCCATGGTTAGTGATCTACCGATCTCAGTACATCCGGCGATCGACGGAGGCCACGCCCACCACCCTGTCACCCACCCTCTAAAATATCTCACCAACTCCCTTTCTTTTTTATTTTATTTTATTTATTGTTAATTTTGTCTTAATGCGAGGGAATTTCCACAGTGTCGTGGGGAGCGAATTAGGTGTTACCCGGGGAACAGCTTAGTGGGTGTTACCCCTGTCGTGTGGCCCACATGGATGATATTTTGTATATCTACGCCGTCCATCCGTTTCTCCAGACCATTTTTGGATGGAATTCTAAAATTTATTCAGATTCAAATCTCAGGTGGACCATAGCACTGGAAACAGTGGTGATTGAGTTCCCCATCATTAGAAATTTTAAAGAGCCCTCGTAAGGTTTTAGTAATGTTTATTTGCAATCCAACCTGTTGATAATGTCAAGAAGATCTGGATGAATGAAAAATATAAAAATTAGATTGAGACAAAACTTTTGTGGCCCATAAAAAGCTTTTAATCTTCATTGATCACTGTTTCTAGTGGTATGGTTCACTTGAGAATTTGATCTTCTTGGGGTTTAGTTTTACGTCCTAAAATGATACGGATAAACAGATGGACGGAGTGGATATTTAAAATATATATCAAGATGGGCCCCACACGATTAGGGTAATACCCACTAAGCTGTTCCCCGGGTACGCACATCATCAGAACACTGTCCCCATTCCATGCATGAGGACTTTTATTATTTCTCCTTTTTACGTCGCATTCCAACTTGGGTTAGATAAATTTGGAATTGTTTGGTAATAAAACTCTTGCTTTCAAAAATAAAATAAATAAATAAAAATTTAGGTCAAATAAATCAGCATGTAATTTACCAATGAGATGAGCTACAGTGGTTTCCCTACCACCGTAAGCTCATAGTGGTACCAGGCAGATGTGGGTCTCACGTGATGTATGAACACCATCTGATTTGTTCATCAGATGGGTCACCTAAGGCTGACCCTAATGCCCAAAAATCTGCCAGACAGATCCCAGTGGACCACAGCGAAGAGATCGAGGTGAGAAGGGATGCTCACCGTTGATTTCCATGCATAAAGCTTGGGCTGGGCTTCAGTTGAGGTCTTAGGTTGCCTGACCCAATCTGAACCGATCCATATATAAGTTACTTATAATTTTATTATACTTTAGTGAATTAAGTAAAGTTATTAATTTATATTACTTTAGTAAAAAAATCTTATAATGCTTGAAATTTGATATGCCTGACTGTTGAAGTAATTGTCCTCTATTTTAGCTTAATTGTTTAGAAAACGTAAAGTTCTTTTACCATAAATAATTACATATATAATTAATAAAGTCATAGACAATGTAATAACAAAAATATTAGCATCCATCAAGCCAATCAACCCGCATGGGGGGGGGGGGGGGGGGGGGGGGGGGGGGACGCCACGGGAGTCGACCTTGTGAGACAAATTAGCCCATTTTGTAAATGGTCCTAGTTCTAACTAACGCCTCAGTCGGAAAATTAGCCTTGTCCAAAAAAATATGTTGGCACATGTGTCCATGTAATGATCGGGATATTGTTGCAGCGTAGGCTCATGCAAGGTTTTGGAGCGTAACGCTAGGGGATGGTATTTTTTGAGGAACTATCTATTGATGGGAATGTAGATCCCTTCATAGTCGATGACTTGATAGGCTCCATTCAAATAGACTTCTTGAACCATGTATGGCTAAATCCATTTAGCACCGAATTTACCACCTATTTTGTAAGGAGGATTGGTCACTTGAGAGAGCATCAGGTCGCCTTTCTTAAAGAAGCAGTATGATATTTTCTGTTTACATCCATGCAAGCCAATGAGATGCCACCATGTGACAACACTATATATAGATGACAGTTGAAATGTTACTCACACCTTAAGGATATCTTTCACCCCATATCCTTTGGTGATACGTTACTTGCCAAAAGCAAAATGGCTAGAGCCGTACACACGTCGGTAGATGAGACATTACGAGAAAGGACATGTAGCCCTCACATGAGTGACATGTGTGGTCTAGCAATGTGCTCGATAAGTTAATAAAGACCCGTCGAGATAGGAAATCTATCACAATTCAGATACACTCGACATAATCATGCCTAAATGGAAAACTTTTCAGAGATAATTTATACTTTTTCACGACGATTATGAAGGTTTGAGAGGTAAATTTCTTCCAAATTAGAAGGAAATTAAGGGATGCGATGAGGAATATGTGTTCAATTGGGATACGGTCTGATCCCGTAACCTTTGAGGATCCTGAGCCAACAAGGAAACCCAATATAGTTGCCACTCTCCCAATCTATATAAGGAGCACACGATAAGAAGTTTAGGTGTAACGCCACAGATTTTTAGAATTTATTTGAAAATTTTCAAAATTTTATTTTGATTTTTATTTTGATTAAATATCGAACGTTTACTTTGATTTGAAAACAACGAGTCATCCGTAGGAGTTTTGATAGTCAAACTTTTATAAAAGTTGCTTAGAATGATGTCATGAATGACGTAGAAAGGTCAGATTTCGCAAAACTCATATTTTTTAGATAATTATGAAAATCTCATTAGTTAAACTGTCTTTTTAAGTACGTTAGGTTCCCGCGATTATAATAACGCAAAACTTTAAATATATACTTTTGGACACATTTTAACTATACACATCGAGTTTCAGCCCTCCAATCATCCTAGAAATGGCCAAATCAGAAAATGTCCCCTAAATGGCCCACCCGATCAAAGATCTGTCCCATTTTTTGTGGCATACCTTAAAATTATGTGGCCGACTTAATGGATGGAGTGGATTTTTCACAAACATTATGGTGGGACCCATGTGCACTACGTGCACGAATTTCACTCGAATTCGAACTAGAGACGGTTCGTCCGTCTTCTTCTTTCACTAGGCAACGCTGCCCTCGTCACCTTTCGTCAGGTGGGCTCTGTTAGAATGATCCAAACCATTCATTGTATCCACACCCATCTTAAACACACTCTTATGAAGTTTCATCGATTGAGGTTAAGCGTACGCCGAGATCTAATTCTCCTACCAAACCTTGTTTTGCCAGGACTTCTAATTCAGGCAAACCACTATGCATGGGCAGCTAGGATTTTGTTTATAGACTCCAGAGAATCCCACCTAGCTTACCAATGTAGCCTTTTGCACTAAAAATGAAAATTTCTATCGTTGAGAAGAATCCTTCTCCAAATCCTCCTACCGCGTAAACCACCAACTAAACAAGTTTAGACCTTCGATTTGTGGACCCAACATGCCTTATTGGACTCATCTAAACCTTCCAGTGGTGTCTGATTGCCTGATAAATCATCCGTTCAAAAGTTATCATTTTCATTTTCTCTTTCCTTATTTTGCACGGGGATCGTTCGTCCGTGTGTGGGCCCCATTTCAAAATCCCTTGGCGTTAGGAGGTAGGTTTGAGATCTCTACAACTAATGGGAAGTGGTTGCCTAGAGAATCTCACCTACAAAGATCTCTCTATAGAGTTTAAACAAGAATTTAACTATCTAGTTTAGGATCTAAACTCTAGAGATCAAGATGGAATAAGATCATTCTCTTTTGAGCTTTGAATGCTCCAAACTTGTGATGAATTACAAGGAGAATGACTTGCAATGGATTAAGATTAGAGCTCCTAGACCAATTGTAACTTCTAACCCCTCAAAATCTCTTTCTCTATGCCCAAAAACGTCTCTCTCGCTTTTATAGATAAAGATTCAACGGTCATAAAACGGACAAAAAATGACATCTTCGATCGATCGGAATAAACTTTCAATTAATCGAAGGTATCTTCGATTGATAAAAAAAATATCATTCGATTGATCGAAAAACTGTCCAGAGAGTTTAGCAATGTTGCTTGATATATTTTCGATTGATCGAACCAATCTCCGATTAATCGAAACATCAACTTCAATATATCAAAGTAATGTGTTCGATTGATTAAAGAATTGTCCAAAGAGTTTAGCAAGTTGCTGGACATATGTTTGATTGATCGAACTTGTTCTCCGATTGATCGAAGACCCATCGAAACGGAACTCTGATGTATCGAAGTCCACTCGAAAACTGTTATCTGGGCAATTTCATTTACAGCAGTTTGCACCTCTTTAATTAGCTTAACTTATCATGTTTTCTATACGATCTAAGGCTAATGATGATGACTAAGGGTTTTTCTATTGGGTTAAGTCATCTAGAGGTTTAGGGTATTTTGGTTCAAAGGGTTGGGATCATCAATGCATCTCTTTTACTTGTTTCTTCTTCCTTGATGATGCTTATCCACATGAATCTTCGGTAATCAGCTTGCCAAGGCTCAACCGAAATTACAACACATGGACGCATGTGATTGACAAATAAGGTACACTAGTATGCCACAGAAAAGTGCATTAACATCTACAGCCCACGCGCCTTCACTCTAGAGCCTCTCCTTAAAAGTCGTCCTCTCCACTTCTAGCTCGGTGACCTTCGCCTCCAGAGCGGTTTTCTCATCAACCTCGACCTCCAGCACGGCCTTCTCCTTTACTAGCCTCTCCACGTCCTTCTTGTCTTAAAGAAATCTGGTCTCCAATTGCTCATGGTGGGAGCGTCATTCCTAAGCAGATGAGGTCAGGCCTTGAACCTCCAGATCCAACTTCTTGACATGCTCTTGGAGAGTCGTGACCACTTGGCTCTTTGCTTGGGAACTGGCTTCAGCAACCTTAACTCTCTCTTCCTCAGCCAGCGCTTTGGCCTCAACGACCAATACTTTTTCCCCCGTGACCATCACCAACCTTAGGCTTCGGCCAAAAGGTTATCCTTCTCATTCAGAAGACGCTTGGTCTCGAAGATGTCAGCTCGCATTGAGGTTTGCATCTAACGCCTACGATATTCAAAAAGAAATATGATTACAAATGAAAAATGCAAACAAGAACATCCGGGGAGCCAGCAAAAATATCCTTACCTGGATGTTCTTTATTGCCGCTCAGGTCGCAGTCTCCTTGGGAGAAAGATTACGACTTGGCTCAAGGAGCCCCACCCCCCGACCGAGACTCAGCACGTTCAACCCCCGTAGGAGGGTCTGAAGCCCCGCAGGAGACCGTGATTGTCGGGATTATGGTTATTGGGGGCGCGGTGCATTACTGGGCTGAGGGCGAGCCTCAGCAGACGGATGAGGCTTAGTAACTGGCTAAGGTCGCAACTCAACGGCTTGTTGGGGACAAGCAGAAGAGGGGGCCACTTCCTCTTGCTCCTCTTAAGAGCTTTCGAGAGAAGGTGGGAGTCGGGTACAACGACTCTTTTCTTGTCAGGTTCTTCAAAAGTCATCTTTGCACAGAGTCCAGAAAACACATTAGAACGGTTCGAGACTTGATGATTAAGTATCGAAAAAAGAAAGAGAAGAAGAAGTGAGAGCGAGAAAGTTACCTTAGATGAGGCCGCAAGACAGTAAGTTCGATTCCTTGAGGAGGACTTTGATGTTTCGGAAGTTAGAGGGCACCTGAAACACCTTTACAATCTTCTCCTGAATCCCACCCCTCAAATTGGGCTTTTCAAGATGATGTCCTATAAAGGATAACAACGAAGGTTAGTAATCCTCAGAAAGAGTACTCAAAAGAAAACAATATATATATATATATATATATATATATATATATATATATATATATATATATATATATATATATATATATATATATATATATATTTCAAGGGCTCTGACATGGGAGGAAGGCTAAGGGAACGGACCCCTGGCTCGGCAACTCCTCGGCCTCAACCGTTTCCCAGGCGCCCGAGGCGAAAAACCACTCATCTTTCCATTCCTTGTTATTGGACGGGTTCTCAACAATGAAATTTGGCCTGTGCTAGTAGGACAAATAATACAATCCCTTAAACATGAGATTCTTCTTTAGTTGAAACATCTTGAGGAACTCATCATCCATGAGTTCCCCAATTCCGGCCTACTGCCAGAGTACATAAGACCCGAGCAAAACCCTCCAACTATTCAACATGAGTTGCCCAGGAGATATATTAAATCGGATGAGGACCCCCCCCCCCCCCCCCCCCCCCCCCCCCCCCCTCTAAAAATAAGGGGAGCCTGAACCCTACTTGAAATAAATATTTATAAATGGATACCTCCCCAATAGGTGACCTACTTGGGCTTTCATCTACACGGGTGTAACGCCCCGAGATTTCGGCTCTCGTGTATAACACGACGGCTGAATTCCCAAGGTTATTTGAAATATGCGAGGGTTATATCCCTTGCATATTTTCTCACAAACATGAACGTTTCACACTGTTTGAAAACCATGAGCATAGAGCATCCTACTTCTCTGTCACATGTAGATTTGGGCTATGAGCGTCCCGCTTCTCACGTAGTTGGGCAAAACTATGGGCTTGCGTGTCCCAAAACCCCTAGCGGCATGTTTGAGGATTCCTATGCTTGGTCATGCATTATCATGCATTGCATTTAGTAAGAGTAATGGATGTTTTGTTATAATTTTTATGCGATTATTATTCTAACCTTAAAGTAGTTCTTCACTATGCCACTTTTGACGATGTCTTTGTGGAAAATAATTTAGAACATGCAGGTGACGATCCTCAGGAGCACAAGTCTTAAAGAGATGATTATGATGGCTCGTGGGAGCAGATGGTGGAAGACGAGACCACATAATCATACATAATTCTAGCATTTATTAAGTATTTGAATTTGTAATAAGTCCCAGCAGGGGGACGTAGTTATGAACATGATGATTGATTGAATGACAGTTATATGGTTTGATGATTTAGTTTAGTCAATAAAATAATATATAAGTATGGTTTCGCCGTCTTGCTCATGGTTTCCAAAGAGTGTGAAACGTTCATGTTTGTGAGAAAATATATAAGGGATATAACCCTCGCACATTCTAAATAACCTTGAAAATTCAACCATCGTATTATACACGAGAGCCGAAATCTCGAGGCGTTACAAGTTGATATCAAAACAAAACGGGACCTCTGGGTGAGAAGGCCTATCCATATTATAATTAACTCATTTTAGGGCTAAGTGCCCATGCAAAGACTAGAGACAAATCATTTAGATTCAATCCTATTAATTCTATGTAATGTCATGAACCTAGAGATCCACACTTAGGTTCCTTAAAATTGCTAAGGTAGCCATGGAACCTAGAAATCTAAACATTTTAGGATTTTCAGAAAGAAAATTTTGATTTTTTTTTTTTATAAGTTTTTGGGGCTCTAATCTTTTTCCCATATTTGGATCAGTGATTCATTGAATCTTGTGAATTATTTTCGTAAAAAATTGGGAGTAGCTATTTTATTTCTAATTATTTTAATTAGGGCAGATTTCTAGACCCAGCTGTAATTTCGACACTGGAAAACGTATTTTAAAATTTCATAAATTTTTATAAATTTTTTATGAAGATTCCTAACTCAGTGCCCAGTATTCCCATAAAATTTCAGATGAATACGATGAGTAATTAAATCATAAAAATTCCGACAATAGCACAAATCCTGCATAAGCATTTGCTGACCTATTACATTTTGCAAACTTGTGGGGGTTAGAACTAGACTTTATCAAGATATTTTTATTCTGAGAAAAATATGAGGTATTAGCCACCTAATCATATATCTACCCCTTCAAATTTCAGGAGAAAAAGACTTTTGGTTTGAGAGAAAAAAATTTGAGAGCACAATTAGGTCTTGGGTATCAGATTCCCTAACTACGAGCTAAGTGAACCTCTAACTATAACTTTCTGATTTGAGTTCATTAGTTTTCACCTTAGAAGCACCCTTTAACCTATAAAAAGCTTATTTCAGCTTGATGGCCCCTAGGAGGAAATCTTCAAGAAACATTTCCACAGCCTCAACCCAGCCTGAGACACCACCCATGACTAACACAGTAACTCCTAATACAAATCCACCAATGACTTCAATGAGAGGAAACTCCAATGCTCCACAACCTTAGGAAGCCATGTTAGGCACACTTGATCGCCTCACCGATGTCATTCAGCAACAACATGAGCAACAAACCCGACACCAGGCCACACTCGAACAACTGATAACGATCGTGACCCCTGGCCAAACTCCGATTCCAACCTCTACTCAAACCGCACCTCCGCCTCCAGTGGAAACCCATACAACCACACCATCACCCCAAAATTGGCCCCGAAACGCTTTAAGTACCCCTAGCACCTAGACAGACTCCTCCGCTGAATCAGCCTCGGTTCATGCTTCTTGAAGAAACCATCCTGACTGAGAAATTTCTGAAGTTACATCCTGAGAAGTTCCATGGAAACCCTGACCCTACCAAGGCAGATTATTGGCTCAAGCAAGTGGCTAAGGCACTGGACACACTGGCTTGCCCCATGCAACACCGAGTGACCCTAGAGGGTGCGGCCTACGTTTGGTGGCAGGTGACAAAAATAAGAGTCCCAGAAGGATTCCAGTGGACGTGGGATGCTTTCCGTGCCAAGTTCTATGACAAGTTTTTTTCTGAAGCATATAGGAAAGAGAAGATGTCTGAATTCTTGAAATTAGAGCAAGGTAACCTCACCGTAGCTCAATATGAAGACAAGTTTGTTGAGTTATCAAGTTAGTTACCTTTAGCAGTGGAAGACCTGGACTACAAGATCCACAAGTTCTAGGAAGGCTTGAGGCCTAGTATTCGGTCGAAAGTTAGCATCTTGAAGCTGCGTACATATGAAGAGATCGTAGATCGAGCTATGATTGCTGATAAAGACAAAGCAACCTGGGAAACCAAAGAAGAAATGAAGAAAGCTTAACCGCACCTTTTCGCCGTACATTCAAGTAACTTCGAGGACAAAGTTTAGTTTTAAGGTTGGGGGATTTGTAACGTCCCTGATTTACCATAATTATTTTACAATTTTCTGAAGTTTATTTCTAATTTTTTTATTAATTATCGACCGTTAACATTGAAATTCGAATAACGGGACATCCGTAGGAGCTCAAATGGAGTACCCTTTATTAAAGTTTCTTAGAATGACCTCATTAACAATGTAAAAGAATTAGATTTCGTTAAACTTGAAGATTTGCGATAATTATAAAAATGACATTAGTTAAACTTAAGTTAACATGTCATTTTTAAGTACGCTAGTTTCTAGTGATCATTAAGATACAAAACCCTAGAATTAAGCTAGTTAGCACATTTTAACCGTATAAGTCGAATTTCAACCCTCTAATCTTCCTACAAATAGGTAGATCAGAAATCGGTCTATAAGTGGGCCATCCGATCTCGAATCTGGCCAATTTTTTGTGTCACCCCCCTAAAACTAAGCTACTAACCTGTTGGTCAGAGTGGATTTTATATAAACATTATGGTGGGACCCATGTAACAAACATGCACCTTAAAGTGCACGGTCAATGCACGTTTGACCATGCATTTCTAAATCAAGATCGTGGGCAACTTCCACATATGCCGCTGCCACCGCTGCCCTCTTCACGGTCCATCATGTAGGCATCAGTTTAGAAATCCAAGCAGTCCATCTTCTTCCTTACCCTCCAAAACCCCCTTCTACCAAATTTCATCTCATTCCATCGCCAATGCAACCCGATCTTCTCTTTCCTTCCAACCATTGGAAACTTGGATCTTCCAATCCGAAAAACATCTTTGCATGAGAACTTAGGAAAGCTTCTAGAGGATCCTAAGGATCCTTTCTAGCTAATCAACGTGGAGAATCCCCTCAAAAGTGAAAGTTTCTCCCACCTTGTGTAGAAATTCCCTAGAACATTCTCTTGCGCTAAAAACCTATCAAACGGCTGTGGACCCTTAGTTTGTGGACCTTACCTACCTCATTGGACTCATCTAAACCCACCCTAGGTGTCCGATTGTCAGATAAACCGTTCGTTCAAAAGTTTCTAATTATAATCCCATTATTTCCTATTTTCTTCTCATGGACCGTTCATCGCTTAGTGGGCTTCATTCCAAAATCTGTCACGATCATTTTATAGCCCATACTTAACTTAACAAACATGTGGAATCTCTCCTCAAACCATGTTGTGTACACCTGAATTGCCCTCCGTACGCTTTATTTTCGATACCAGTACGTCCTGGATGGACCAGATTAGCAAGCCTTGATCGCGACTCTATTTTAGTACCACATCGACCCAAGACCTATACCCCGGCGACCGCATAGGCGCTGCGATTCCAACGCAGCGCGGCACGCCCCATTACGATACCCGGTGCGAAAGTTGCGATCATTTGCGCAATCTGAGATAGGCCGTGCAACGCGCGCGTGGTGTAGGCCCCACTTGCACAAATCCCAAGAATATGTCAAATCAATCTAATCAATCACCATCACCCTCACCCATACCCCTTTCATCACCCTAGTCTACACACACCATACCTACCCCATCCCTCTCTCACCTCCAAAGTCAACTAAAGTCATACCTCCCATGCCATTCTACCCCCTCCCATGCTAGCCATAATCATCACCATCATCACTCCATGCTCCCTCCTCTCTACCCATACATTACCATACGTAGGGGGGTGTGGCCTTCTCATTTCCATTGCAAAGAAAGGAGGGAGAAAGAGAAAGAGATTTGAGAGAGAGAGAGAGAGAGAAGAGAGAGATTTGAGTGATTTGAGAGAGAAGTAAAGAGAGATTTAGAGGGAGATTAAGGATTTGAGGGTGGAGATCGAGCTTAGAGGACCCCAACCATCATCCGGACCCTTCGATCGTCAACCCGACCCAATCTAACCGTCCAATTAGATCCGACCGTCCATCCTTCGAGGTGAGTGCAAGGGGGATCTAACCTCCCAATTTTCTTAATCACCTTCATTTTCTTTTTTTCTTGGGCCCACCGTGTGATGGACAACTAAATGGATGGATTGGATCATCCATGAATGGGCCCCACATAACTGAAATAATATAATAATAATAATAATCGTAATAGCAAAATAAAAAAAAACCCCAGACGTTGGACGTTCTCAGCGTCACTGACGCTGGAACTGTCCAGCGTCCAGACGTCCTAAACCAAAGGAGTGGGGTCCCCACTCGTGGGACCCACCATGATGTATGAACTTAATCCGTACCGTCCATATTCTTTTTCAGGCCATGATAGGCCTAAAAAAATGAAGCAGATCCAGATCTCAGGTGGACCACACCATAGAAAACAGTGGAGGCAAGGATGCCCACTGTCGAGACTTCCGTGGCCCACCGTGATGTTTGTAGACTGAATCATCAATCCAATATTGGACTCTATGGGCTCCCCATGAGTTGGGGAACCTGATGAACAGATTGGATCATACCCATGTGAGCCCCACTTGAAATAAACAAAGGAAAGAAAAAAAAGGTTTGGGGACGCTGGACGTTCACAACGTCAGAGAAGCTGGAACAGTCCAGCGTCACCTGGACACCGTGAATGGGCCCCCACTCGTGGGACCCACCTAGATCCGTCTATCTGTTTTCCCAAGTCATTTTAGGGCCAGGTCCCGAATATGAACCAGATCCAAATCTTAAGCGGACCGCACCACATGAAACAGTGGAAATAATGATGTCTACTGTCAGAAATCCTTTGGCCCACCTTGAGGTTTCTAGGCAGAATCAGGTACCCAATATAGGGCTCATTGGGCCCACCATGAGATGGCCCAGCTGATGAACGAAGTGGATCATCCTCTTGTGGGCCCCACTGGATAAAATCCAAGAAAAACAAAAAAAAAAAGAAAAAAGAAGAAAAAAGGATGTGAGGCTCCCAGCGTCCCTGACGCTGGGAGCACCCAACGGATGCGGATTACCTGCTGACGCGTTGAGTAGCTATCTTGCTACTGGAGTGACGTCGCCAAACTCCCATGGGCCCCACCATGTTGTACGTGTTATATCCACACCGTCCATCCATTTGGGGAGATCATTTTAAGGCATCATCTGAAGAGTGAGACAGATCCAAATCTCAAGAGGGCCCCACTGGAAGAAGACAGTGAGGACAGTGGCCCTATCATTGAAACCTTCCTACTGCCCACCATGATGTTTATTTGAGATCCAACCTGTTCATAAGTTCACACGCATGTGAATGAAGGGAAAACAAAAATATCAGCTTGATCGAAAACTTCTGTGGGCCCCACTTGATGAGATCAACAAAAAAAAGAAGAAAAGAGAGAGAGAGAGAGAGAGAGAGAGAGAGAGAGAGAGAGAGAGAGAGAAGGTAGGGGGCACTGGCCGTGGGCTGGCTAGGCTACCCAGCAGGTGGCCCACTTGTGGGACCCACCTAGAATGTATGTGTTTTATCTATTTCCGTCCATATGTTTTCCAGCCCATTTAAGTGGCTGAACCCAAAATTTCAGCAAATCCAAATGTCAAGTGGACCATGCCACGGGAAACAGTGGTAATAATGATTTCCACCGTTGAATCCAGCCCTACAGTGATGTTTATTTGTCATCCAACCTGTTCATAAGATCTCATGGGTATGGATGGAGGGGAAAACACAAATATCTGCTTGATTCAAAACGTCTTGGAACCCAGCTGGGTACCACGCTGCCCAGCAGGTGGCCCACCCCGTGGGTCCAAGTGATGTATCTATTAGTTCCACCTTGATGTATCTGTTCTATTCATGCTGCCCATCTATTTTTTCATGCCATTTTAGGATATGGCCCCAACAATGAGGCAAATCCAATGTTAGGTGGGCTACACCCGCAGGGAATAGTGGTCATTGATGCCCACCATTGAAAACTTCCTTGGGGCCACTTTATTGTTTATTTTGTTTATCCAAATAGAGGTTGTGGGCCCATCTTTGGGTTCCACCTTGATGGATGTACTGTGTATCATGCCACCCGTCTTGATCGACGCGTGGGGCCCGATTTGAATGGGCTTTGCTTAGAAAATTGTGGTGATTGAATACCTACCACTGAAACTTCCTAAGACCGATGATGTATATTTGCTATTCGACCAGTGGGCGGGGCCCACCTTGGTCCTTCCTCTGATATATATGTTTTATCCTTGCCGTACACCTATTTTTGTCGGCCTATCTTGTATGTGCAGGCCCAAGTATGGGGCCGATGTGGTCTCAAGTGGGCTATGCCACGAAGACCTTTACATTTTCAATGGGGCCACAGTCCGGGTCCCACTCTTTGTATATATATATTAGGCCTTTTAAGGCCAACATTACATGATATATCTGGTAAGATGATAGTATACTTAGCTTGATATTTCACACTGATAATATACTTAGTATAATGAATATCATGCTCATTCATATGCCCATACGCATCATTTGTATGCCTGTTATTAGGGCTGCACATATGCCCGATTAACCCGCCCGACCCGACCCGGTAGAAACCCGATCCGTCCCGACCCGGCTGAGAAAATGGTCCGGTCCCGGGTGGATGCTACTAGGACCGTTTTTAATTTAGGTACGGTTTAGGGTACATGTTAAACCCGCCCGACCCGACCTGTACCCCGACCCATGTATACCCGACTCATTCCGCCCGACCCGAACCGCCCCGTTTATACTAGTTTATTTCTTTTAGAAATATCTCTATGACATTATCAATAGGTTGAATGGTCAATAAACATTAGGGTGGACTCTAGAATCTTTTAATGATGGAAGTTCAATGACCACTGATTTTTGTGGTGTGGTCTACCTAAAGCTTTTATCTGCTTCCTTTTTGGGACCATGTCCTATAATAATCTGGAAGCACAAATGGATGGCATGGATTTACAATATACATCGAGGTGAGCCTCATGGTTAGGGTCTCACCCACGTGGCTGGTTCCGGAGTCTAACCGACTCTCACAAAGAGCGTATTAGGTGACATCCGGGATCCACCAAGGTGGGTGGCCCCTAACTATGTGTCTTAAATCCACACCGTCCAACTATTTTGAAAGATCATTTTAGGATATGATACAAAAAATGAAGCTGACTCAAATCTTAGGTGGACTACATCATAGAAACATAGTCCTAACCCAACCCGACCCGGTTTAGCACATAGGGTAGGGTAGGGTTAGGGTTGACCCTTTTACAAGTAGGGTAGGATTAGGGT
Source organism: Liriodendron chinense (assembly GCA_003013855.2). Lineage (NCBI taxonomy): Eukaryota > Viridiplantae > Streptophyta > Magnoliopsida > Magnoliales > Magnoliaceae > Liriodendron > Liriodendron chinense. The sequence goes on from PVNU02003183.1 coordinate 50,914, forward strand.
TGGGTCAGCCCAACCCGGTCACAACCCGGACCAAAACCCGGACCTTTAAAATATATTTAGGTTCGGTCCAGCGTTGGGCCCAACCCGTCCCTGACCCGACCCATGTGCAGGCCTACCTGTTATGGATCACGATTAATTATAGCATATGCTAGTTGGCTTGTTATACTTAGGGGACCCGTGCAAGACAGGGTCGCCCCACATGATTGCGCAGTATGCGTAAGTTTGGTGCATGACTTGGATTGTGTGACTCATGCATTTTGCATTATGTCACGATCGTTTTCACACCCTAGCAGCATCGGGGTGGTGGCCACCATAGTCACATCGTGGTTGGCAGTAATGGACACCGAAAACTTGTTCTAAGTCTGGGAGCTATAGATGTCCTTGGGTGAAAGTTCCTAAACCCTGTGGTACCACTAAGATGCTCCAACGTCGAGACCGAGTGGATAACATGAGTGCCCGTGTGCCAAATACCAGTAGGCCGCGTCTCCCACTGTGTCGAGGTTGGTTGGAAAGGGGTGTGACCTTATCCGCCCGGGTGCAGTGGGCTATAAGCTAGGTCGAGTCTGACCAGCTCATGGAATGGGTCCGCTATCGGTGAGCCGGGTGGGCATTGGCATACCACTGACAATGCGGATAGTGAGGTCTTTTCTACTCGCTTGGTTATGCGCACGATGTGCGGCGACCAGTATTAGAGTATACTAGACCTCGGTGATGTCCCAGATGAGAACTATTTTGATATGTGGATTAGTTGAGGATTGACGTGTTTGCATTGCATCTCTAGCATGTAACACTTGGCCAGGTAGGCCCTTGTATCGCATAGCCTTGGGATGGCTGGTAGCATTCATGCACTTGGTAACTTAGCCCTCTATTACATTCACTTACTCTTATATCTGTATACTTGTCATATGCATCACACGAGCACACACGCACTCTACTGAGCTTCGTAGGAAGCTATGCGCGTTTGTTTACGCTGCAGGTACTTAGGGCACATCAGCAGCGTTGAGCGCGGTTTATGTACCTGCGATTTTGGATTTTTGCTACATCTTGTATTTCCCTTTCCAGCACTGTACTCAACAACTTATTAGTGGATATCTGATGATGTTTTATGGTTTGATTATGCTCCTTTTAAAAAAAAATTACCCTGAAAATCCTCCTGGTAGGATCCTAGGATCGGAACCTGACATGTGAGAGCTAGGAGCCGAGAATGGGGTATTACGGAGGCTGTTGGCACCAAGGTCGGCGATCGAAAATTTAGTGAGCCCGGTCCCCGGGTTTGGGGCGTGACACACTTTCTAAAACGGCTCGAAAGATCATTTATTTCTACCTTAAACCGCAACCGTTCATCCAAAAATAGTGTAACTTCTTAAAACCCTAATTCTGACCCTACCTCTATATATTGGGCCTCTCCTAGCTAGAGGTCTCCTAGCTAGAGGTGACCCCCACCCATGAATTTTAAAGAGAGAGAGAGAGAGAGAGAGAGAGAGAGAGAGAGAGAAAGAGAAAAGGGAGAGAAAAGAGAGGAAAGAGAGAGGAGTGTCCTTTTGCTATTTTATCATCAATCATATATCTTTAATAGGCTGAAGATTATAAGGTGAGAACTCCTTTAAGATTGGGTTAATAATCTCATGTTTTGAAAGTTGATGATTCTTATATGCTTTTGTTTACATGTCTTTCCCTGTTCTTTCCTTAAGTAAGTCATATATGAATGCTTTTAGATACTATATTCTCATCTCATAGTGATGATGACGTTTCTTGGACTTAGAGAACCAACAAAGAATGGAATATCTGTTGCGCATATGAAATTTGTGTAGCCATCTTTAAGGGGACCACATTTCCTTCCATATTGTATAAATAATAGTTGTGATTGTCTAATGGAGATCCTTATTATGTTGTATTCCTTTTATATATGTGGATGGACCCTGATCTGTAGTGATAAATATCGGAACACCTGGTTAAGAGGTTGCCCTAACCTGAGACGGTGCTTTTAGCTTGTCCGGTTAAGTGACCACCCTGATCTGTGGTGGTGGTATCATATTGCTCAATTAAGTGGTTGTTAAATTCATTTATTATTATTACTTATTATTATTATTATTATTATTATTATTATTATTATTATTCCTTAAGTTGTTAGGGATTTCCATAAGACTATAGTTGAGCATGGTTATTATGAACCTTAGTAGTATGGGCCGCCATCCTAGGATGTGATGCATCGGTTAGGACTATTTTGATGAGTGACGAACTATGAGGAAGGATGTGGTGGTACCAAAGGTTGGTTGTATATTAAGTGGCTTGGTGTAAATTGATAATAATAATAAAGAATGGTTAACTCATGCATGCATGTGGCTCTATCTGGGTATATGGAATTGAGAATAGGTTAGAGCGTCCTACATCTCCCATACACTGTCACGTGTAGATTTGGGCTATGAGCGTCTCGTTTCTCACATGGTCGGGAAAAACTATGGGTTTACATGTCCCAAAACCCCTGGCGGCATGTCTAAGGATTCATATGCTGGGTCATGTATTATCATACATTGCATTAAGTAAGAGTAATTGATGTTTTGTTATGATTTTTATGCGATTATTATTATAACCTTAAAGTAGTTCCTCACTATGCCGCTTTTGACGGTGTCTTTGTGGAAAATAATTTAAAACATGTAGGTGACGATTTATAGGAGCCCGAGCCTCAAAAAGACGATTATGATGGCTCGTGGGAGCAGATGGTGGAAAACGAGACCGCATAGTCATACATAATTCTAGCATTTATTAAGTATTTGAATTTATGATAAGTCCCAGTAGGGGGATGTAGTTATGAATAAGATGATTAATTGAATAACAGTTACATGGTTTGATGATTTAGTTTAGTTAATGAAATAATATATAAGTATGGTTTCGCCATCTTAATCATGGTTTCTGAAGAGTATGAAACATTCATGTTTGTAAAAAAATATGTAAGGGATATAACCCTCGCACATTCCAAATAACATTGGGAATTCAGCCATCGTGTTATACATGAGAGCTGAAATCTCGGGGCGTTACAATGAGACAGGCAAATTATGACAGAGTCAGGAATTTAATAATTGGACCGGATTTACTCCAAGTCCGATTCCGTCAATATGGACGAATGACCATCGATGTCGTACGCGTCAGCAGGGACAGTATGACATAGATTATTCGAAGAAGAGGAATCAGTGTACGGTCCCCCAATGACTTTACCTCCATCTCTGAATTAGAGCTAACAGCGCGCCTGGCCATGGTAGCGAAACGAAAAGAAGAAAGAAGATGGGAGGAAACCCTAAACCAACAAGCGAAGAACAGAGAAGATCCTAAGACTGGTTAAGTGCCAGTCAGAAATCGAAAATATGACAGGATGTACCTAAGCAAAAGAAAGTGTAGGGAAAGCTCGAAAAATATCTAAGTCCGGCGTAGGAAGACATAGGGACAAAATTTCAATAAGCTTTTTAGGGTTTTGGTGCCTCAGCGAGGGAGAAGATGGGGTATTTATAGCAATCTTGCCTCCATCTCTCTCCCTTCAAGGATGTGACACTTGTCATGGCCCCATTCGCTATGACATATGAGGTGGCACACCGCATTTAAGATGATGTAGCTTTTTCGTATCGAAAGGAATGATTGCGACGCTTCCATCCCACACATCCCGTGCCTATTCAATGCAACATTAAATGTGACGACGGTTCGAGCGCCATACAAAATTGTAACCATTATACTTAAAGTCAGATTTCTCATTGAATGAGTAGAGGACTTATTTCAAGTTTCGTGCTCAGATTCTCTGACCACAGAACTTTGGGGGGCTACTATTATGGGTGAATCTGAGCATGTCCCTGATCGTGACGTGGAAGATGCATAACCGCCGGTATGTGGCCCACTAAGGCCACCTCATATCACACGTGTTGAGGGATTGAAGCTTGTCAAGGCAAAAAAACCCTCAAATTGCTACAACTACAAATACAGTTCAAATGCCTTATCTTCAGCCTCAGATAGTGGAAATGGACCTAAGCCCGTAGGCTAGGCCTCAGGTGACAGAAGTTGAATTGAGCGCCGTAGCGAAGAGCAAGCGTCTTCCTAACTATCGCCGGATCCACAAGATCTATAGAGTCCTCCGCCTCGGTCTCAGCTTGAGCAGGGTCTTCAGCCTCAAATATGAACATCTTCTGTGCCACCAACTAACTGTAAAACAACTCAGCTGAGGATGCTAGACGTCCTCGGATCAGATTAAATTAAGACCTTAGTCTTTAGCCTTGACACTCGTCATAGGATAGCCACTCCTGTAAGACCCATACCCTTGTTTGCCCTCGTACGCTTAATTTCTGGTGCCGGTACGTCCCGGACGGATCAGATTAGCAAGCCTTGACCGCGACCCTATTTTAGTACCGCATCGACCCAAGACCTATACCCCGGCGACCGCGTAGGCGCTGCGATTCCAACGCCGCGCGGCACGCCCCATTGCGATACCCGGTGTGAAAGTTATGATCGATTACGTAATCCGAGGTGGGCCGCACAACGTGCTTGTGTCGTGGGCCCCACTTGTGCAAATTCCAAGACCATGTCACATCAATCAAACCCATGCCCCTACTCTACACACCCATACCCCTATCATTACCCTAGCCTACACACCCCATACCCCCCATCCCTCTCTCTCCTCCAAAGTCAACCCTCACACCATACCCCCATCCCTCTCTCCCATACTACCCATCACCACCCTCATGATTGCTTCTCTCTCTCCCCCCCCCCCCCCCCCCCCATACAATACCATACGTAGGGGGAGAGGAGGCTTCCTCACTTCCCATATTTGCAAGAGAGAGAGAGAGGAGAGAGAAAGAGAGAAAGAGATTTGAGAAAGGAAAGAGAAAGAGAAAGATTTGAGAGAAGAGGAAGATTTGAGAAAAATAAAGAGAGATCAGAGAGATTGAGGGTGTAGATCCAAGCTTGGAGGACCTCAACCATCATCCGGACCGTCCGGATCGTCCGATCATCAACCCGATTCAATCCAACCGTCCATCCTTTGAGGTGAGTGCAAGGGGTACATAAATCCCCCATCTTCTTCTTTCCTTTCATTTTTCTTTTTCTTTTGGGCCCACCTGGTGGTGGACAACCTGATGGATGGATTGGATCATCCATGAATGGGCCCCACTTTGTAATAATAATAATAATAATAATAATAATAATAATAAAAAGAAAAAGAAAAAAAAGAAAGCTACCCGCTGTAGAGACAGCGTCTAGAGAACGCTGCTGCCCAGCAGGGAGCCCCTTTGGGCGTTGGGCAGGGTCCCCACTCGTGGGACCCACCTTGATGTATGAGATGATCCATACCGTCCATCTGTTTCTCCATCCCATTTTAGGGCAGGGAGCCCAAAAATGAAGTAGATCCAGATCTCAGGTGGACCACACCATTGAAAAACAGTGAGGTTAGTGAAGCCCACTACCAAGGCTTCTTGGGCCCACCGTGATGTTTGTGGACCATATTACCTGCCCAATATTGGGCTTGTTAGAACCCCAATGAGCTGGGGAACATGATGGAGGGGGTGGATCGTCCCTAAGTGGGCCCCACTCGATATGAACACAGAAAAAGAAAAAGAAAAAGAAAAAATATATATATATCAAAAGGGCACTGGACGTCCAGCGTCTGGACGTTTGACACTGGACCGTCCAGCGTCACCTTGGACGGTGGCTGGGGTCCCCACTCGTGGGATCCACCTTGATGTTTGTGTTCCATCCACGCCGTCCACTTGTTTTCCCATACCATTTTAGGGCCAGGCCCCAAATTTGAAGCCGATCCAAATCTTAAGTGGACCGCACCGCATAAAACAGTGTAAGTAATGATTTCTACTGTCAGAAATCTTTCGGCTCACTTTGATGTTTCTAGACCGATTTGTATACCCAATATTGGGCTTGTTGGGTCCCCCACGAGATGGGGAACCTGATGAACGGAGTGGATCAGACCCATGTGGGCCCCACTTGATATAAGTACAGGAAAACAAAAAAAAAGAAGAAGAAAGAGGAAGAAGAGGCAGCGCCTCTGACGCTGGGTGTACCAGCGTCCTTGCACGCTGGCTCGGCCAGCTGGTGGCCCACTTGTGGGTCCCACCTTGATGTATGTGCTGTATCCACACCGTCCATCCAGTTGGGGAGATCATTTTAGGGCATGACCCCAAGAATGAGTCAGATCCAAGTCTCGAGGGGGCCCCACCACAGAAAACAGTAGGGACAGTGGCCCTACCGTTGAAACCTTCTTATGGCCCACCGTGATGTTTATCTGAGATCCAATCTGTTCATAAGTTCACACATACATGGAGAAAGGAAAGACAAAAATGTCAGCTTGATCAGAAACTTCTGTGGGCCCCACTTGATGAGTTCTCAAAAAAATAAAAAAAATAAAATAAAATAAAATAAACGCTGGCTGGACAGACAGCTTCCAGGGGACGCTGCTGCCTAGCAGCTAGTATCTTTGGGATTGTAAATGGGCCCCATTCGTTGGGCCCACCTAGAATGTATGTGCTGTACCTATCCCGTCCATATGTTTTTCCAGCTCATTTTAGTGGGCCATGCCACGGTTCAACAGTGGGAATAATGATCTCTACCGTTGGAACCTTCCCAGCCCTACCGTGATGTTTAATTGTCATCCAACCTATTTCATAAGTGGCCGAGCCCAAAATCTAAGCATATCCAAAATGGCAAGTGGGCCATGCCAAGGGACAACAGTGGAAATAATGATCTCCACCATTGAAACCTTCCTAGACCTGCAATGATGTTTATTTGTCACCCAACCTATCCATAAGTGGCTGGGCCCAAAATTTAAGCATATCCTAATGTCAAGTGGACCATGCTATAGTGGGAATAATGATTTCCAACATTGAAACCTTTCTAGGTTCTACAGTGATGTTTATTTGCCATCTAATCTGTTCATAAGATCACATGGACATGGACGAAAGAGAAAACACAAATATCGGTTTTATTCATGATGCCTATCTATTTTTCTATATTATTTTGGATACGGCTCCAAAAATGAGGCAAATTCAGATGTTAGATGGACCACACCCGTAGGGAATAGTGGTCATTGATGTCCACCATGGTTTCTTCTTGATGTATATGTTTTATCCATGCCGTACACGTATTTTGGCGTCCTATCTTGTATGTGCAGGCCCAAGTATGGGGCCGATGTGGTCTCAAGTGGGCTATGCCATGAAGACCTTTACATTTCCAATGGGACCCACAGTCCGGTCCCACTCTCTTTAGATATATATTGGGCCTTTTAAGGCCAATGTTACATGATATGTTTGGTAACATGCTAGTATGATTAGCTTGATATGTCACACTGATAACATGCTTAGTATAATGAATACCATGCTCATTCATATGCCCATACGCATCATTTGTATGCCTGTTATGGATCATGATTAACCATAGCATATGCTAGTTGGCTTGTTATACTTAGGGGACCCGTGTGAGACAGGGTCGCCCCATATGATTGCGCAGTATGCGTAAGTTGGTGCATGATTTGGATTGTATGACTCATGCATTTCGCATTATGTATGTCACGATCGCTTTCACACCCTAGCAGCATCAGGGTGGTGGCCACCATAGTCACATCATGGTTGGCAGTATTGGACACCGAAAACTTGTTCTAATACGTGGGTGCTATGGATGTCCTTGGGTGAAAGTCCCTAAACCCTGTGGTACCAGTAGGATGCTCCAGCGTCGAGACCGAGTGGATAACATGAGCGCCCGTGTGCCAAATACCTGTAGGCCGCGTCTCCCACTGTGTCGAGGTCGGTTGGAAAGGGGTGTGACCTTATCCACCCGGGTGAAGTGGGCTGTAAGCTAGGTCGAGTCTGACCAGCTCATGGAATGGGTCCGCTATCGGCGAGCCGGGTGGGCATTGGCATACCACTGACGAGGCGGATAGTGAGGTCTTTTCTACTCGCTTGGTTATGCGCGCGATGTGCGGCGGCCAATATTAGAGTATACTAGACCCCGGTGATGTCCCAGATGAAAACTGTTTTGATATGTGGATCAGTTGAGGATTGACATGTTTGCATTGCATCTCTAGCACGTAACACTCGGCCATGTAGGCCCTTGCATTGCATAGCCTTGGGATGGCTGATAGCATTCATGAACTTACTAACTTAGCCCTCTACTACTTTCGCTTACTCTGATATCTGTATACTTGTCATATGCATCACACGCGCACACACGTACTCTACTGGGCTTCGTAGGAAGCTCATGCCGTTTGTTTCCACTGCAGGTACTAGAGCCTATCAACATCGTTGAGGGCGGTTCATGTACCTGATATCTTGGACTTCTGATTCATGTTGTATTTTCCTTTCCAATACTGTGCTCAACAAACTTATTAGTGGATATTTGATAATGTTTTATGGTTTTGTTTATGCTCCTGTACAAAAAAAATTTACCCTGAAAATCCTCCTGGTAGGATTCCAGGATCGGAACCTGGTACATGAGAGCTAGGAGCCGAGAATGGGGTACTACGGAGGCTGTTGGCACCAAGGTCTGCGATCGGGAATTTAGTGAGCCCGGTCCCCGGGTTTGGGGCGTGACAACTCCATCCGAACAGCTCGAGTTGAGGACATTGGGTGCTAAGCGTACCAGTCGTCCTCAGACCTGAGCAGGTTATACACCGCTATATGAAGATAGAGATCACCGCTGTGATACGCGGGATCCTTACGTGACAATGTAACCTTTCCCAACATGGAAACATATCTTAGATGGAATCCACGATCTCCATCGTAATAGATATTCTGTCTGTATAGGAGATCTACGGATCCACCGCCCAAAATACATATAAAATGACACATCAGGATCACCTCATGGTATGTAATCTAAGACACATAATACTCCTAGAGTTCTTACGTCCTTTCATCCCCTTTACTAATTTAAGCATTGGAGGGTTCTCCATCAGCACCCTTGGCATCCCCTCATAATTTTTCCCTTTGTGATCTCAGGTCCCAAAATCAGCATCGTACATCATAACGTCCACATCAAGTGACGAGATCTACTGTTGATCCCTGATCAACATCTGTTATTCATTTTTTAGCATTAACAAGGCCCACCTTTTATGTGGACTGTCTACTGTGGGAGCACTACCTATAATGTAGCCAGTCCACCATGTGGGGCCTCCTTTGACATGGACCATGAGAGAGAATCTCCCTTGACATGGATGGTGAGAGAGAAGTAGAAAAGTCTCTGCTTACAAAGCTAAAAGAAAATAACTTATTAAGATGAGTATCTTTTAGTTGATAAATAACTTTTATAATAATGCTTACCAAACTAATTTAAATGAGAAAAGTAATAACATAAGTTAAAAAGTAACTTGTTTGGTACGGCCAAGATATCATCCATTAGGAGAGAGCGGATAAGGTTAACTCCGCGGGTGCACCAAGATTTATGTATTTTATCACTTCGTGCATCCATATTAACAGATAATTTTATCCCTTGGGACAAAAAATGAAGCATATACAAAGCTCAAGTGGATCACATGCACAACAGGAAAACAGTGTGAATTGAACGTGCACTGTTGAAAAATTCCTGGGGCTATAGTGTAAGTTTTCTATATAGTGGGCCGACTGATCAATGGTCCAGATTTGAATACAGATGCAGATTCATGTGTGGACTGATCAGTGGACCCCACTACAGTCGTGATCTACAGAATTAAGAGGGGTTGCGCATCTACACTGCCTGTGGCAGTATTGTAGTTGAACATGGATTCCTGATAGCCAAATTCGTGTGGAGCAAGGGTGGTAGTGTTTTGGTGGGTTTCAAACACTGCCACACCCACTACAAACCCTATTTAAAGGGTGCCGGGTCCCCAATCTGGGAACACACTGAAAACAAGCCCCATCTAAGGTTTTCTCTGCAGCAATCCTAGGAGAGGAAGATCCAGATCTCTAATTCACAATGGCTCACCAGACAGGTATGCCTTTATTCCAGTTATTTGATCTCCATATCTGATGCACAGCAAGGTCGTATATATTCCGCATATAGAGAATCTTACAGTTGGTATCAGAGCCGTCTGTGCATCTGTTATGGTGGATCCCTTCAGATTATCAGATTCAGGAAAACCCTATGGGCTGGATCTGAATAGTCCATTCATGGACATACTCTCCCAGAGCTAGGCCATCAATATCAGATAATTAGGGTTTTAATCAGCCATGAATCATCAAAACCCTAACCATTGAGGGCTTTCGTTACTGGAGACTACAAGGCAGCTGGATTTCGGCAAAATTTGAAATAGGGTTTTCATGGACAATGGCCATTAAACAGTAATAAAAAAATAAAAAAAAAACAGGGGAATCCATACCTTAGATTCAGTGGCTGAATGTGTTGTCTGGCAGTCATCGCTGAATGTGTTGTCTGGCAGTCATCCCATCTTCAATCTAGCAGACGTGGATGATATGATTCAGCTGACGATGGTTAAGGGTGGCTAGCTTTTCTTCTCAGTCACCAAAGCAAGGGAAACTAGTTTCGGAGCATCGATTGAGGTGTCTCTATGAGTTCAGGCTGCCATCAAATCTTAGGAGGTTCTGCAAGCCCTTTCAGACCTTTGCCATGGCCGGCCCTGCCTTGTCGCTCTCTCTATTTGGGTAGGCATCCATCAGAATCGGCAAATAGCCATTGAGTCTGGCCATTGCATAACCCAACCACCATTTGCTGAAGACCCCAATCGTCTTCAATTAGTAGTGCTTCTGTAGCGCTAGAATCACCTTTTGCATCGACTCACAGAGTTGCCGATCTTCGCCATCATTTGCCATTATCAGTGGTGGTGGCTAGGCTTGAGAGAGAAGGCAAATGCTACGGTGCCGGTTGAGGGTTAGGGTTTTTTCCCTTTCCCCTATTTTTTCTCTCTCACATCCGCACTCCAGCCCTAAAGACTATTTTGTTTTTGGCTTAAACCATCAGTGGGGCCCGATTGCAATCGTGCCAAGCCCAAACCCTTTGGTTTTTTGCCTCGTTGGGCCCAGTTTGGTATTTGGGTCGAACGCTGGTTTTGGGCTTGGTGTTGGGCTTAATTTTTTAGCATGTTTTTTGGGCCTCCCTTTTGAGCAGCTACATAGGCATTTACCTTGGATCTGGACTATCTATTTAGTTTACAATGAGTGTACAGTTTGAATCATTCACTAGATAAATGATTTAGCATCTGAACTTTTCATCATGTAGACGTTAAGTATCAGATTTGAAACGTCCATTTTATGGACCTTAATATAAGGATTTGACTGTCCACATGAATTAGGATAAATGTTCCATTTGGACCATTCATCACGTGAATGTTAAGTGTCAGACTTAGAATGCTCATTGTGATGTTCAAATCATATAGAGTCTTGATTCGGCTTAGTTGTGGGCACATTATCTATACTTTAGGGCTGACTTGATCTGTTGATTTAAAAGGAAATGGGTGAATGAAACTCAAATGTTGGTTTCTTTTCAATTTCACCATATTTCAATGGTCAATGTCAACCGCTAATTGAGCCAAATCGGACTATTTTTTTTTATTGATCCGTTGAGGGTAGGATTAAATCGCAATCCTAAGTCTAAATTTTGTGAAGTTGGATCTGGTAGTGTTAGCCACCACAGTGACCAATATCAGTGAAGATTTGCACGAATTCAGACTTCTAATGTTGGGATTGAGTTAAAGGATTGCATACAGTTGCTTTCACGTCCAATACAGACGGTGACGAAAACACAAACAAACACCACTTTAATAAGGACATGAACACATGCAGACGGTGTCGAAAACACAGACGATCACCATTTAAGTTTTAAGTACAGTTGAACCATCTGCATGTTATGACTACCACCCATAGGAGGAGTCATGATGATGTGGCTGATTCTCACCAGGATTGATTGTTAGGCCCACTTTCATCCTGGATAATTCAATTGAAGGCTCTCAATCAATTGAATGTTTATTCGCCTGAAACTTCATATATATAGTCTAATGTGAGTTTTATTTTACAGTTAATATTCCAAACGATTCTATTTCAGTACCCCTTTTGGAATATGGGAAAAGAAAACAGACTTTAGAAAAGGGTAATTCTGTTCTTGTCTATTTTGAAAGCAATCTAACTGATGTATCGGCAAATTCCTGGTGGATAGACTCTGGCACTTCTATTCACATATGCACTTCCATGCAGGATATGTTATAGAGCCGACCACCAACTGACACGGAGCAATCAGTGTACGTTGACAATGGCATAAAGGTAAATGTTGTGGCAGTAGGTCTTTACAGACTTATATTAACATCTGGCCATTACTTGGACCTAATAGATACTTTCTATGTACCTTCAATAAGACGAAATTTAATTTCGGTCTCTCGTTTAGTTAAAGGTGGGTACACTTTTAAATTTGAGAATGAAGGTTTTAGTATCTATTTTGGTTTAAATAGAGTTGGCCATGGTACTTTAGTGAATGATCTATATCAGTTAAACTTACATGCCACAAATGTCCTGAACATGAACCTGCAACTTAATAATGGATCAGGAATTAAAAGAAGAAAGAGAAATGAAGTTTCCTCTATACTGTGGCACAGACGATTAGGCCATATCTCTCGCGAGAGAATGGAGAGGCTTGTGCGGGATGGAATACTTCAATCTTTAGACTTCTCCGATTTTAAAGCATGTACGGATAGCATTAAGGGAAAACAGACTAGAATGAGGAAAAAGGATGCCACCAGGAGCATAAGTCTACTAGAAGTGATACATACAGATATTTACGGTCCATTCGCTATAGCTTCATGGAGTGGACATAAATATTTTATCACTTTTATAGATGACTACTCTCACTACGGATACCTGTACTTGATACATGAGAAATCGGATGCCCTGGATGCCTTCAAAATCTATAAGGCTGAAATCGAGAACCAACTCGATAGAAAGATTAAGGTCGTCAGATCTGACCGTGGTGGTGAGTACTACGGGAGATATGACGAATCAAGCAGGAATCCAGGACCTTTTGCCAGGTACTTGCAGGAATGTGGCATTGTCGCTCAGTACACCATGCCTGGGACTCCAGAGCAAAACGGTGTGGCCGAAAGGCGTAACCGAACCCTTATGGACATGGTGCGAAGCATGATAAGTAATACGACATTGCCATTATCCTTATGGGGTGATGCCATTAAGACTGCAGTCCACATCCTCAATAGAGTTCCTAGCAAATCTGTCCCGAAAACCCCTTTTGAGTTATGGAATGGGAGAAAGCCTTGTCTTACCTATTTTCATGTTTGGGGTTGTCGTGCAGAAGCCAGACCCTATAACCCGCACTAGAATAAACTTGACCCAAGAACTATAAGTTGTTTCTTTATAGGTTACCCTGAAAGGTCAAAAGGCTATAGATTCTACTGTCATTCCCATTCTATAAAGATCATTTAGACTGGGAATGCCAGATTTCTTGAGGACACTGAAGACAGTGCGAGCATGAACGTTGTTAAAGAGATTGTATTTGAGGAGGAACGAATTATGATTCCCATGACAGTAATTCCTACAGATGAGGCATTAAGTCCTGCAATTGCTGCAGATCGCCTTAATGAACCTTAAGTACAACCTACTGATGAAGGAAATCAAAATCCTGATCCGATTGAGCCATTAAGAAGATCCCAAAGGGAGAGGAGGCCTGCAATCCCTGATGACTATGTCATCTATTTGCAGGAATGTGAGTTTGACATAGGGGTGGAAAAGGATCCTGAATCTTTCACACAAGCCAAACAAAGCATTAACTCCTCTCAGTGGTACAATGCCATGAAAGACGAGTTGAAATCCATGCAGGATAATGAAGTCTGGAACCTTGTTCAATTACCTAAAGGAATTAAGCCGGTTGGTTGTAAATGGGTATTTAAAACCAAACAGGACTCTAAGGGAAACATAGAAAGGTATAAAGCCAGACTTGTTGCTAAGGGTTTCAACCAACGAGAAGGCGTTGACTACAAAGAGACTTTCTCTCCAGTTTCAAAGAAAGACTCATTTAGAATAATAATGGCTCTTGTAGCTCATATGGATCTGGAATTACAACAAATGGACGTTAAGACTGCGTTTCTCAATGGGGATCTTGATGAGAACATATATATGTTACAACCAGGGGGTTTTAAAGTTGAAAGCTCAAAGCAACTGGTATGTAAACTCAAGAAGTCCATATACGGTTTGAAACAGGCATCACGTCAGTGATACCTAAAGTTTCATAAGGTGATTTCCTCATACGGTTTTGTAGAAAACACAGCGGATGAGTGTATCTACATTAAAATCAGTGGGAGTAAGTTCATTATTTTGATTTTGTATGTCGATGACATATTGTTAGCCAGCAGTGATATTGGGATGCTTCGTGATACTAAGAAGTTTTTGTCTCAAAAGTTTGAGATGAAGGATCTTGGTGACGCTTCCTTTGTCATAGGCATCGAGATTCATAGGGATAGATCTCGAGGACTGCTTGGTTTGTCACAGAGAGCCTACATTGGTAGGATACTCGAGCGGTTCGACATGCAGAATTGCTCTCCTGGTCAATCACCTATAGTTAAAGGTGACAAATTCGGAAATTTTCAATGCCCCAAAAATGATTTAGAAAAGAATCGCATGAAGGAAATTCCGTACGCGTCAGCAGTGGGGAGTATAATGTATGCTCAGGTCTGTACGCGTCCGGATATTGCCTTCGTGGTTGGAATGTTAGGCAGGTACCTTTCCAATCCAGGAATTCAGCACTGGACCGCAGTAAAGAAAGTATTGCGCTACCTGCAACGGATAAAAGACTTTGCACTCACCTACAGCAAAACCGATCGTTTGGATTTGGTTGGATATTTAGACGCAGATTATGCAGGTTGCGTCGACACAAGAAGGTCAACGTCCAGTTACATTTTTCTTATGAGTGGAGGAGCTGTGTCCTGGAAAAGCGTAAAGCAGTCTACCACAGCTTCATCCACTATGGAGGCAAAATTCATCGCATGTCATAAAACCACAAATCAGGCGGTGTGGCTACAGAGTTTTCTCACTGGTTTACGGGTCTTGGAGCATATCCCAAAACTTATGAAAATATTTTGTGACAGTTCAGCTGCGGTCAGTTTCTCGTATAACAACAAGCACTCATCAAGGTCGAGGCATATCGACGTAAAGTATCATGTTATAGAGGACAGAGTGTGGGATCATCAGATGTCTATTCAGCTTATCGGTACTAAGGAGATGATAGCCGATCCTCTCACTAAAGGGCTTCCTGTGGCGCCATTTCAGGAGCATGTGGTGTCTATGGGAGTCATTGACCTCACAGATATATTTAGTTAGTGGGAGTTTTAAGATTCAGTTTACATTTATTTTGTTCAGACACTCGTAGAGATCTCATTTACTTTGATGATTCCATCTTTTGGTTTATACTATTTCTCTCATTTGGTGTGCACAATATATTTTGAGAATAGTAGAATTTCAGTATTGTCTCATTAAAGACATCTTAAGAAAGCTCCTAGGACCTCTTGAAGGTAGGCACTTTCAATCACACTTGAGTGTAACCTTCATACCACACGACCATGTTCACAATCTACGTCATTAAAATTGATGGTACTAGTGACCGTGATTCGTCTCACTTCGCCTCAATTAATGTTGTGTAGACTACCACGATCCAGTATTAATAGTCTTGATGGACTAGATTGGAAAAGACGTTATCCACAGAATCTGACATATTGGTTGACCATTTAAGTATAATTAAAATCCGTGACATTGAACAGTATGGCCCAAGTGGGAGAATATAAGTTTTCTATATAGTGGGCCGACTGATCAATGGTCCAGATTTGAATACAGATGCAGATTCATGTGTGGATTGATCAGTGGACCCCACTACAGTCGTGATCTACAGAATTAAGAGGGGTTGAGCGTCTACACTGCCTGTGGCAGTATTGTAGTTGAACATGGATTCCTGATAGCCAAATTCGTGTGGAGCAAGGGTGGCAGTGTTTTGGTGGGTTTCAAACACTGCCACACCCACTACAAACCCTATTTAAAGGGTGCCGGGTCCCCAATCCGGGAACACACTGAAAACAAGCCCCATCTAAGGTTTTCTCTGCAGCAATCCCAGGAGAGGAAGATCCAGATCTCTAATTCACAATGGCTCACCAGACAGATATGTATTTATTCCAGTTATTCGATCTCTATATCTAATGCACAGCAAGGTCCTATATATGCTGCATATAGAGAATCTTACATATAGAAGTTTTGGATGAAGTTGATATTTGTGGTTTCACTTCATCCGTGTCTGTGTGATCTTATGAAAAGGTTGGATGGCAAATAAACATAATTGCATGCCCTAGAAAGGTTTCAACGGTGGAAATCATTATAGCCACTGTTTCCTGTGGATTGGTCTACTTAAGTTTTGGATATGCTTCAATTTTGGGCTCAACCCTTTAAATGAGCTGGAAATATGGATGGACGGTGTAGATAAACCACATCCATTCACAGTGGGCTAAACTGAGTGTACCGAGTACGATTAAAGCATAGTGAGTTACTCAGTACGCAATCCGATTTCCAAAGTTAGTGGGTGTTTCCCCTTACCGTGGGGCCCACCTTGATGTACGTGTTGTATATCAACGCCGTCCACCAATTCATTTTGGATCAAGCGATTATTGGTTTTTTTCCAGTTGTCCAGTTCAGTGTTACCTTATCAATAGATTTTGCTGGCAAATAAACATTACGGTAGGGCTTAGCAAGTTTTTAATGGTGGGCGTTCAATTAGGTGTGGTTCATTTGAGATTTGGATCTACTTCATTTTTTAGACCGTGTCCAAAATGAGATGTAAAAACTGATATGGGCGTCGTGGATATACAACAAATACATCGAGGCAGACCCACGACAAGGGAAACACCCACATAATCCCATCACTTAAGGAATCAAATCGGTTTTGCAGAGAATGATTTGCATATGGCGAGAATCCTAAAGACTAGAGATCTCCGTTGTCCACACATGCATGCAGTGAAATTTGAACCGTTGTTTTTTAACTCGTGTGTCTGGATGGTGAAGATCGAAGATCCCTATTAGTGAGATCTTTGACATTTGGACGCGGATTAGCTACTTACAGGTTGAGTAGCTATCTCCCTAATGAAGTGACGTCACCAACTTTTGTGGGCCCCACCATGATGTATGTGTTGTATCAACACCGTCCATCCATTTGTACAGATCATTTTAGGGAATGAGCCAAATAATGAGGCACATCCAAACCTCAAATGGGCCTCACCAAAGAAAACAGTGGGGATTGATCTCCTACCATTAAATACTACTTGGGGCCACAGAAGTTTTCGATCAAGCTGATATTTGTGCTTTCCCTTGTCTGTGTGAACTTATGAACAGGTTGGATCTCAAATAAACATCATGGTGGCCCTAGGAAGGTTTCAACGGTCGCATCACTGTCCCCATTGTTTTCTTTAGTAGGGTCCACTTGAGCTTTGAATCTGTCTCATTCTTTAGATAATGCCCTAAATGATCTGTACAAATGGATGAACGGTGTAGATACAACACATACATCACGGTGTGGCCTGCAGAAGTTGGTGACGTCACTTCAGTAGCGAGATAGCTACTCAAACCTGTCAGTAGCTAATCCGCGTCCTTGACATGTGGACCATCTAGGATTCGAACTTCTAGATGAACGACATGATCACTGCTTGGTGGGGGCAGAAGGTCAAGCAACCCTAGTATTTCTTCTTGGAATTGGAATTGGAATTGGAATTGGAATTGCATACGGCTAAAGGCACGTGAATCGCCCACCGACTCCTCGTGGGACACGTGCCAAACACGCACGGGTATGGACCACACATCTGGCACGTCTCACATTGAATGAACGATGGTCCACAGCCACTGATGTTCAATGCTAGATCGGGGGGCACATTGAACGTCGACCGCTGGTGAGCTTTTAATACGTCTATTTCTTTTATTTTCAATCGAAAATTTTTGGACCGTCCGATAATTGTAATTTTTGGATCACGGCCCATCAAAGATGGACCATCCGTGTGAGTGGTCAACATTGTTCCATGTGGTGTGGCCCACCTCAATTTTGGAAATCGTTGAATTTTTTCCCCAGTTCCTAGAATCGAAGATGAAACCTGATGGATGGAGTGGATTTTACGTGTACAGCATGGTGGCCATACAAGGCTAGGTGTTTTAGGCGCTGGGTAAAACAAGTCTTGCAGAGGATTCCAATCCACTCATCAATATGCCACGAGAGTACGCTGGAATGGACCATTGGCATCTTGTCCTGATGAGTTGACCAGTGGATCATGTACTAGTGGGCCCCACATTAAAGAAAGGCTCCGCTCGGCTCGGCTCGGCTGCCGTCAGTATATGCCGGCGTGCTTACGTAGAGGAACGTGTGGGATTAGTAAAGCTTCGGTCAGACGAGTCAAGGGCAGCTGTTATTATTCAAATAGAGGTTCCTAAAAATCTCACCAACTCAGAAATGCGGATTTTCAGCAAAGAGAACTCATCACATACAGCCAATACCAGATTTCCCACTACAGTCGTACATTTGTATATCAACAGTGCCACTAAAACTTGGGCCCACCATGGAGAACATCTGGAACAAAGTTTAGGCCCTTACGATCATGATGTGGGCCATTATCGTAAGGTTACAGGACGCGGATTGCGTCTCATCATATCTGTGTAGAGTCACACCGTGATGTATCTGTTTATCCAAGCCGTCCATCCCTTTTCTAAGATAATATTATGGCATGGTACCAAAAATGAGGCATATCCAATGATGTAGTGGACCACACCAGAATGACTCTTGCATTGCATTTAATGCTATGCCCCATTTAATGCAACCCAAGCTCACGATTAGGTGCTACAGCGTTGGATCTTTCTCAGTTTTGGGCCCATGCCGTAATCTTATCTTAGAAATGGGATGGACAGCATGGATAAACAAACAGATACATCAAGGTGGGACCCCACGCAGATTTGATCGGACGCTTAAAGGTCCGACCAAGGGATCGGATGCAATCCGCGTCCAAGGTTACTTTCGTGGGGATGTTTACTGCAATAGTCCTAAATTGTGGCTAGTTTTATTAAAATAACAATTTCTTGTTTGGTTCATCTTATTTTATTGTTTAAAATGCCCTTACCCCTTGGGCACTATGGATTTCCCTAAGCACAATGGATTCCCTCTAAGCACATGGTGGTAAAAGGGGCATTCTTGACCGTAAAATTTTCAATTTCTTGTCAAAAGGCTAAAAGAGATGAGCCGGCCAAAAAGATTAGTTATTGGGTGGAACTCTGTGTGTACCACATGTGACTTATTTTTCTTATCTACGCGTCCATTGTTTAAACTCGTTTTTAGGCATGATCCCAAAATTAAAGTATATAAAAAGCTTAAGTAAATAACAACACAGAAAAAAGTGGGGATAATGACTCTTTATTTGTCATCCAACCTTGTCATAAGGTCATGCAGACATAGAAGAAGAGAAATAAAAAATATTAGCTTGATCCAAAACTTTTGTGGCCTCTAAGAACTTTTTAACGGTCACCATTCAATTCCCAATGTTTCCTATGGTCCATTTGAGATTTTTAGGTATGCTTCAATTTTGGGGCCATGCCATAAAATGATTTGAAAATGGATGGGCAGCGTGGATAATATACATTCATCACGGTGGGCCCTACGGATTTTACTCATGCAATCCGCATTCCATGTGGTGTGCTTTCATCAGATCCACGGGTCCATCGGTGCGGATTAGATGAGTCTGGGGGTAACAGCTAACTAGGTGAGTTAATGAGTAAAGGGTCCACTTTGATGTATTTGTTGTGCATCCACTCTGTACTACAGTTTTTCCAGCTCATTTTTTGGCATAGTCATCTAAAACTGAAGAAGATCCATTTATCAAGTGAACCGTAACTCAGGAAACAGTGGTCAATAACCATTAAAAACTTCTTGTGGCCACGAAGGTTTTGGATCAAGCTTAAATTTGTGTTTTCCTTCATCCATGTTGTCTGACTTTATAAACAGGTTGCATGGCAAATAAACATTACGATGGACCTTGGAAATTTTTTTAATGGTGGGCATTCAATGACTGTTGCTTCCTGTAGTGTGGTCCACTTGAGATTTGGATCTACTTCATTTTTGGGACAAAGCTTTAAAATTAGCTAAAAATTGATGGACAGAGTGGATATACAACACATACATCTAGGTGGGCCCCATGATTGGGGACTCACCCACCAAGCTGATAAAGGGCCTATTTGGAATGTGGCATTAGGTGGTAGGGACTAGGAAAGAAGTGCGCATGTGGTGTGAGTGTGTAAAATGAAAAATGAAAAAAAAGAACTAATCAAGATATGGCAGGATTTTTGTTGGATTTCGAAATTGACTGCATCCATGGCCGCAGCATCAGTTGTGAAATCTGATTCATTTTATTACAATTGCATGGTACAACATTTTTCTCAACTGAAGAATTTGATCCCTATTACCATACTTTCAGATGTATAATCATTATGCAATAACGGTGTTAGTTCCACCTAATGCTATTCAATACCATCTAATCCCTAGCTTCAAACATGTCCTAAAAGCTGTTACCCCGGACTGACATGTCAATCAGGTACAATGCCTCATTTTAATCATTGAACCAGAAATCGTGATCATCCAAACACAATTAAGCTAGACCACATCAAACAGTTGGCATGGAATGGCCATCATTAAATTTTTTTAGGACCCACAACATTGTTTATGTACCATCCAATGCATTCACCAAGCATGCCTTGTAAGGGTGAAAGAATTACAAAAGATCACTGAATTCTAAAACCAACGTAGGTCATGTTGAATGAATAGGTTGTTTTAGGGTTTAGGCAAAAGGGGGTATAAAGTAATTTAGATGTTTTAGGTACAAGGTTTCTAGGGTGGTTCACCCAAGTTTTGAAGCATTCTGGGTTTTTTTTTGGGATCAAGCCCAACAAGGGATGAGGTACCTGACAGATTGTGTGGATTTCATGCACTCTTTAAAGATTCGGTTGGCGTTGGTTCACCGCATAATTGATTCTTTTGAGAGAATTGCTTCGTGTGCATGTGCATGTTTGGCAATTTCGACGTGAAGGATTTAATAGTGAACATTGAGCCCTATTATTTCATATGGCATGGCCCAATTATTACTTGGATCTACCTCATTTTTGGATGATACTGTTTACACTTCCGGACACGTCCATGTAGATCAATAAAATAGTATCATATGTCGACACTGCATGCTAATGATGGATGAAATCCTACTCATGTTTCGAGGATATCTTTCGGCTCATATTCTTCGATGGCACATCACTTATCAAAAGCAAAATGGCACAGAAACGTACATACGTCTGCAAATAAGACACTACAACGAGGAATACGGACGTCTACAAATAAGACACTACAACAAGGAACGTGTATCCCTAACACAAGTATCACATATGGTCAAAGTGTTAGTGCACTTTTCTGTGGTGTACTAGTGCACCTTATTTGTCAATCACGTGAGTCCATGTGTTGTAATGTCGGTTGAGCCTGGCAAGCTGAAGACTGAAGATTGAAGTAAACAAGAAGCATCAAAGAAGAAGATCAAATAAATGAGATGCCTTGGTGATCCTATCCCTTTGAACCAAAACACCCAAAACCTCTTAGATGACTTGGAATATTTAGGAATACCCTTAGTCATCATCATTAGTCTTAGAACACCTTGAAAACATGATAAGTTAGACTAATAAAAGATGTGGAAGTTGCTGTAAACAAAACAGTCAAAACAACAGTTATCGATAGGATTTCGATCCATCAGACACAGCTCCCAATCAATCAGAATTTGTTTTCAGAGGATTCGAAAAATTCACTGGATAGATTTCCGATCAATCGGACAGTGTCTCCGATCAATCGAATCAGGTCATTCCGATCAATCGAATCTTGTTCCGATCAATCGTAATTTGTTCCAGAGAACTCTGTGGACAGATTTTTGATCGATTAGACAGGCCTTCGATCAATTAGAAGTGACTTCCGATCAATCAGACATTTTTTCGATCAATCAGTGATACGCAAATCTGCCCTTTTTTTACCGTTTGAAGAAAACTTATAAAGGAAAGGGAGATTCATTTTTTGGCAGTGTAGAGGAATTTTGAGGAGATAAAAGCCGCCATTGTTGAAGATCTTTAGGAGCTCTATTCTTAACCCAAACAAGTGATCTTCTTTGTGATTCATCACAAGAATGGAGTATTCCAAGCTTATGATGATGATTCACTTGTTCCTCTATTGATATCTACAGATTAAATTGTTCTTGATAATGATATTCCTATCCAATACTCTATGATGAGATCCTTGTAGGTGAGAGTCTCCAGGCAACCCATTCCCATTAGTTGTATAGATCTCAAACCTACCTCCTAACATCTTGGGCATCTCCGTTGAAGCATCATATACAAGATGGTTGATCGTGGAGCTGGAGCAGTGGCGACATAACGGCATCGGCGATCGGGGGAGCACAATGGGAGCTGATTGAAGCACAGGAGTTCAAACAACCTGAAGCGGCGCACAAATGGGCTCAATCCGACAAGTAAGTTGTCATTTGTAAGAGTCTGGTTCCACTCTTTTTCTTGTGAGAATTGAGTGTAGTGTTTGTCATCAAACTCGATAGGTTCGATTGTAGGACCTAGACTCGATTGTAGGATCGAATTGAGTCTCCAAGGAGGAGCCTCCGGCGAGAGTAAAAGCTAGGTTCGATGTGGGACCTTGGCTCAGTTGTAGAGCCTAAAACCATTGAGATTCGGTTTGTAGGACCATGACTCATAAGTGGAGTTTAAATTGAGGTTCAGTTATAGGACATTGGCTCAGTTGTAGAGCCTAAAATCATTGAGGTTCGATTGTAGGACCTTGACTCATGAGTGGAGTTTAAATTAAAGTTCAGTTGTAGGACCTTGACTTAGTTGTAGAGCCTAAACAAAGTCTCAAAGGGGAGCCACCAATATGGTGTGTACGTGTAGGTTGGAAGGAACTTGTAAACTTCCCAGTTGGGCGAATTCCGAGTTAAAACACATTGGTTGAGAGGAACCACATTTAAACTCCTTAGTGAATGTCGGTGTGCTTAAAGAGATTAAGTACTTGAACCGGGAGTGGAGTAGACCTGAAGTCGAACCATTATACATCGTTGTGTTTGTGATTGTATTTGAGCACATTTCTTATTATGCATTGTGCTTAATTGTTTAATTATGAATGCTTAATTGGAATGTATGTTAGGCACTTGATAGGCACATCCGCACACAAATGATGTACTTTCACTTAAGTAGACTTGAGCTTATATGATCCACTCTCATGCAGTCTACTTAGGTTGCATCGATTAGGTGCTTGATTAGTTTAATCATATGTTAATCTATGCATGCTTAGACTAGGTAGCTTATTGCTTAACCATATGTTAGTCTAGTGATTGGACCCACTTATGCTTAGAAGTCGAAATGTTCTTTCTTAGTTTAAATTGATAAAACTGTTAAGTATGCGAAAAGAATTTCAGAAGGTCCTAATCACCCCCCTCTAGGACTTAGTCATAATTCTAGTTGCTCTTTAAGCTTCCGCACGCACATACGTTGGTGTCGTGTTAGACTATTGATGTAATTTCACAAAGCAGCGTACTCAACAAGTTTATAAAGACACGCTAAGATAGAGATCTTATCACAATTTGGATATGCTCGGTAAGGTTGTTTCACATAATCCTGTCAAAATGACAAGATTCTTCATAGGCGATCGGTGCTTTCATGGCAATTAAGAAGGTTCGAGAAACAATTTTCTCTCAAAACGGAAGGAAATCGAAGGACACGGTGTGGAATTTGAGTCCAATGAGACTGACTCGTAACGTTACGGAATATCCACAGTTAAGCTGGCAAAGAGATCTAAAAATAGTTTTATCCCATAACCTTTAAAGATCCCACTCTAGTAAGAAAACCTAAAATGGTTACCTTCTCTTGAGTTATAAAAGGAGCACGCGATGAAGAGGTTGGGGCCCACACTAAACACAATCTTCCTACACAGTGCAACGCTGTCTACAAATAAGACACTACAATGAAGAACACGTATCCCTAACACGAGTGGCATGTGTGGTCAAAGCAGCGTACTCAATAAGTTTATAAAGACCCACTAAGATAGGAATCTTATTGCAATTCGGATATACTCAATAAGGCTGTTTCACATAATCCTGTCAAAATGACAAGACTCCTCATAGATGATCGGTGCTTTCGTGGCAATTAAGAAGGTTCGAGAAACAATTTCCTCTCAAAATGAAATGAAATCGAAGGACATGGTGTGGAATTTCATTCCGATGAGACTGATCCCGTAACATTAAGGAATATCCATAGTTAAGCTGGCAAAGAGATCTAAAAATGGTTTTATCCCATAACCTTCAAAGATCTCATATTAGTAAGAAAACCTGAAATGATTACTATCTCCTGAATTATAAAAGGAGCACGCGATGAAGAACTTGAGGCCCACACTAAACACAATCTCTCTACACAGCGCAACGCTGTTTATCCTGTTTAGCTTTAGAATCCTCCACTTTTGTCCAGCCACGTTGTAGAAAGTCCGAAGTTTACGATAATTTAGACCGTTGTTGTTTAACGCTATTGTTGTAGTACGCATAAGATTAGTACTATAAATATCCATGACCTACCGTCATCGAATCCCTGATCAGCCGAGCCCTTACTTAGACGATCATACCTCGTTCACATCCTACTGACCATCTGTATTGATTGTTTGTCCATACAGGTGATTGCAAGTATTTATCTTCTATTTTTACTTCTCTACTTGTTTTTATTTCTTTGCTGATTGTACTGAACTTCCATTATGAATTAATAAAATCAGTAATTTCAGCCTTTAGTTTTTTATTCTTTTAATCCATTATTACATTATTGAGAAACACAAGGCTTGCAAGCATTGTTAAAAGAAAAATCCCTAGTGTAAGGCGAAACGTTCCCATTTAGAAGGACTAACGCTCCCTTCTAAATCGCTAAATCGCTGCAACAATTGGTGTCTCAATAGTCAGGCCAACCTTCATAAGTTTGATCTTATCGATTTGGCAATTAGGGTCGCAACCTTTATAGATTTGGCAATTAAGGTCACAAGCGGTCCATCGAACTTGAGTTGAGTTCAACTTCGGCATGACCGCACTATCTTAATCGCACATGTTTAACTGAATACAGGCATTCGTTAACATGTGTGGCCTCATGTTTGATTGAATAGTGATCACGTGCCCTAACATGATATGACCAAAATGGATGTCGCACGGTCATCATGGGATGACAGGAAAGTCTCCTTCGTCCTGCTTTTCTAGAGACGAAATTTGGTAAGACCATCCATCCATTAGAAAAGCACCACTACATTAATGCCCTAGCTCAAAAGTTATGTCGATCCATTGTCCAGACAATTTACAAAATAAATATATGGCCTTAAAACACTTGGCTAAATTTTTTTAGGGTTTGACTTGAAATTACGCCTTTTGATCTAATACACCTGTAAAGGCGTGTGTGTGCAGAAGCTTAGAGAGCAACTAGAATTATGGCTAAGTCTTACGGGGGGGATTAGGACCTTTTGAAATTCTTTTCACTTAAAAAAATTAATAATTTAAACTAAGTAATAACACTTCGGCTTCCAAGCCTAAGTGGGTCCAATTACAAGACTAGCAAATGATTAAGAAATAAATAACCTATTTAAGCATGCATAGATTACCAAATGATTAAATTAATCAAGCACCTAATCTATACAACCTAAGTAGACTATGTGAGGATGAATCATATAAGCTCAAGTCTACTCAAGAAGTGAAAGTACATCTTGTGTGTGTGGATGTGCCTAACAAGTATATAAGATACATTTTAATTAAGCATTTATAATTAAACAATTAAACACAATGCATAATAAGAAATGTGCTCAAATATAATCACAAACACAACGATGTATAGTGATTCGACTTTGGGTCTACTCCACTCCCGGTTCAAGTATTCAACTCCTTTGAGCACACCGGCATTCACTAGGGAGTTTAAATCCGGTTCCTCCCAACCTAGGTGTTTTGACTCGGATCCACCCAACATAGGAGTTTATAGGTTCCTCCCAACCTACATGTTCACACCCGTGTTGGTGGCTTCCATTGAAGACTCTTTTAGGCCTGACAAATGTGTCAATGAACGAAAACGTCCCTAAACTTTAAGCCTGACAAACGTGCTAAGGAATGACAATCGTCCCTACAATTTTAGGCTAAACTAACAAGCCAACAAACGACCCTAGATCGAGTTTGACAAACAAACTCTACACTTAATTCCCACCGAAAAAAGAGTGGTTGGACTCAATACAAATCGACAACCTTACTTGTCGGATTTGAGCCCCATACAACACCGTTCGGATTACTTCTTCTCGTTCTCCCGTGCTTGAATAAGCTCCCCTTGTGCTCCCTCAATCGTTGATGCCTTTGCCTCGTCAATGCTCCAGCTCTAAGATCAGCCACCTTGCATATGATGCTCCGACGGAGATGACCAAGGTGCTAGGAGGTGGTGAAACCTCTACAAATGGTAGGAAATGGGTTTTCTAGAGGAATACACCTATTTGGACTCCTACGTGGTGTTTAGACAAAGGATTTACCAATGATCAAGGTGTCTAAACTCTTAGGAATCACGAGGAAAGAAATTCATCTCATTTTAGCATTGAATGCATTAAGCTTGTGATGAATAAAAAGGAGAATGACTTGCAATGGGTTAGGAATAGAGCTCCTAATGGTATGTAATGGTGGTAGCTCTATCTCCTCAAAATCCCTCTCTCAAGCCCAAAAATGAATGCACTCGCTTTTATAGAAAATCTCGAACGATAAAAAAATGGGAAAATAACTTCTACTTCGATCATTCGGAACATTATTTCGATCGATCGAAAAATTAGTCCAAAAATTTCATCAGGTTGTTGGACAAAATGTTCGATCAATCGAATAAGGGTCCAATCGATCAAAAAATCAATTTTCGATTGATCGAAGTCAGATCGAAAATTGCTATTTGGGCTGATTTGTTTACAACAACTTCCACCTCTTTAACTAGCCTAATTTATCATGTTTTTCAATGTGTTCTAAGACTAATGATGACGATTAGGGTATTCCTAATTAGTCCAAGTCATTTAAGAGGTTTTGGGTGTTTTGGTTCAAAGGGTTAAGGTCACAAAGGCATCTCATTTACCTGTTTTTTCTTCCTTGATGCTTCTGGTCCACTTAAATCTTCGGTCTTTAGCTTGCCAATGCTCAACCGACATTACAACAAAAAGACTCACATGATTGATAAATAAGGTGCACTAGTATGCCACATAAAAGTTTACTAACATGACCTTCTAAGCATACTAGATTAATTTTAGGGAAACTTGGTTGGACCAGTCGGTGGATGGATTGATCTCAGAACCATGAGCCATGATGGCACATGCATGGAGGTGTATGGCTTTATACTTGTGTGTAGTTAACAAGCCTTCCAACAATAAAGAAATCTTCAATTTTATGAGTGCTTTTAACAAGTTCGTAGAAGTGGAAATGATTGTAAGAAATGGAGTGCCAGGTGCAATAGAAAAATGCATAAATTTGAAAAGTTATTTTTCTAAAATTAATCAATCAAGTAAGGGGCCATTTGGCATTGCTTTTAGGAGTTGCAAAATTTATTCTCAATAATCATTTTTTTTTTCAATTATTTATTAAAAATTGCTTACGCAAAATTAGTTATCTTTAATAGTGATTTTTTCATATGTTGCTTGCTGTTTGGGCTGTGGATGAAAAACCTCTTGCTTTTAAACTATTCCCAAACTCGCCTACATATTTTATATACGTCGTACAGCCGCTTACATTAATAGATCCCTAACAGAGGAATCTGTTAACGGTGGGAAAAGCCAATTTTGCCCTTGCCTGACCACAAATATCACTGTTTAATTTGCCTTAGGAAGATTTCAACGGTGGGTATCACTATCCCATGTTCATGTGGTGTGGTCCACTTGAGCTTTGGAGATGCTCATTTTTTTGCTCATATCCTAATATTGAGTTGTAAAAAATAGATGGACAACATGGTATAAAATAGTAGGATTGAATAACACTGTCGAAACATCTCAAGGCCATTGTAGGGCCCACTTTGAGCATGGAATATACAACATTTTTTGGCCCATGCCCTAAAATTAGCTAGGAAAACAGATAGACAAAGTGGATTTCTCATAAACATCTAGGTGACCCCACGTACGGTCTGTTAGTGCACTTTCTATGGCATACTAATGCATCTTATTTGTCAATTACGTAGGCTAGTGAGTCTGGTGTCGGCTAAGCTTAAAGAAGACGAAGACTGAAGACACAGGCGGACCTGGTGCATCAAGGAAGAAGAAACAGGTAAAAGAGATGCCTTGGTGATAGGGCTGTAAATGGGTCAGCGGACCCGATGGGGTACCCAGACCCAACCCATTTAGACCTGACCCATTTACCAAATGATACGAGTCTGGGTCCAAGAACAGACCCATTTTCTAAACGAGTCTGGGTCTGGTTTCCTTTATATTAGGCCCAACCCGACCTGTCTCGAACCCATTTAGTAAGTGGGCGGGCTTGGTCTATGTTTAAAGGGACCCATCCAGCCCAGACCCGTTTAGACTCGATTTTAGCCTTGTAAAATGCTTGCATACTAGATCCAGACCCAGACCATTAGACCTGACCCAGACCCTTTACTAGAATGGGTCTGATGGGTTGACTCAGACCCCACCCAGACCCACCCATTAGTAAAAGGGTATCGGTCTAAAATTTGGACCCAGACCCATTTAGTAAATGTACAAGTCTATTTTTAGCTAAAACTCACCCCGAACCTGACCATTTATAGCCTTACTTTGGTGAGCCTTAAACCTTGAACCAAATCAAAACCCAAACCTCTAGATGACCATGACCCAATAGGCATACTTGTAGTAATCTTAGATTGGCTCTAGGAGTCCCAAAAGACCACCCAAACAATGGCCAAAGAGGTTGCTCTTACTGCTATAAACACAACTCATACAGCATGCAAAGAGGCCTGCTGACAGATCCGGACCCATGGTCGACCGATCGTCAGACCCCAAAATGGGACAGCAAGCAAGACTGCTCCTAGGCCTTAATTTGACTGGTCTGACGACCGGTCGGCTGGGAAGTCAGACCGGTCGTCCAACCGGTCGTGACTGACCTAGTATAGACAACAACCACATTAACTGTCCAGGCAAAAAATGACTGGTCGGTCCTTTATATTCGACTGGTTGGCAACCCCTAGCCGACCGGTCAGCTAAGAGCCGTTGGAGGCCATTTTCTATCCGTTGAAGCTTTGTCTATAAAACAGTTTGGCTTGATTTTTGGGGTAAGGAGAGAGATATTAGTGTATTAGAAGCCACCTTGATTGTTCATACCATTAAACTCTAATCCTAAGCATTCCAAGTCATCTTCCTTATGTTTAATCACAAGATGAAGTATTCAAAGCTTATGTGAAGATGAAATCTCTCTCTCTTGATCTTTAGAAGTTTAGGCACCTGACCATAGGTAGATCCATTGTTTAAACATCTCTAAAGATTCTATTAGGTGAAGTTCTTCTAGATAACCAACTCCTACTAGTTGTAGAGAATTCACACCATCTCCTATCACCTTGGGCATCTCAAGAGTATCGCATGCGAGGTGATTGATCAGTGGAGCTGAAGCATTGACAACACAGTGGCAACACAATCGAGGGAGCAAAGGGGAACTGATTGAAGCATAAGAGAGCAGAGATCAAGCAACCCAAGAAGGTGCTGAACAAGGGGCTCATTCGACAAGTAAGTGTCATTGTGAGAGTCCGGTTGCACTCATTCCTTGTGGAGGATTGAGTGTGAGAGTTTGAATTTACAAACTTAAACAAGTTTCTAAGGGGAGCCTTCGGCAGGAACGTACGCTTGGTTCTTGGATTGAAACCGAAGGGTAGGGGATCCTTGTCAAACTCCTGGGTTGGATGGAACCCGAAAACATCTTGGTTGAGAGATAAACCAGTAAAATCTCTATCATAAGTTGGGAGGAACCTTTTTAAACTCCCTAGTAGGGTAGAACCGATTTGAAACACCTAGGTTGGGAGGAACCTGATTTAAATTCCCTAGTGAATGCCGGTGTTCTTAAGAGATGAGTACTTGAACCGGGAGTGGAGTAGACCCAAAGTCGAACCACTATACATGCTTGTGTTTGTGATTGATTTGATCACATTGTTATATCATTATATGTTTAATTGCTTTATTACGAATGCTTGATAGGAATGTATGCTAGGCACTAGTTAGGCACATTCACACACAAGATGTACTTTTACTAAGTAGTATAGACTTGAGCCTTATGATCAATTCTCTTATAGTTTACATAGGTTGCATAGATTAGATTCTTGATTAATTAAATCATTTGATTATCTATGCATGCTTAGGCTAGGTCGTTTATATGTTTATCATATGCTAACCTTGTGATTGGACCACTTAATCTTGGAAGCTAAGTGTTCTTGCTTAATTAGTTTATAATTGCTAATTAGTTTAATTAGGCAAAAAGTTTTACAAAAATGATTTTTAAACGGTCCTAATCATCCCCCCCTCTAGGACTTAGCCATAGTTCTACAAGCTCTGCTCTATGCTTCTGCACGTTTAGCATCTCAAGTGTTATCAAAGTGATGCAATTTCAATTGATATCAAAGAGGGTTGCTCTTCAAGAACTTAACCGCCTAGAGTATGATCCAATATCAGAGCTATAACACAAAGTTTACCCAGAGGGGAGTAGTTTTTTCACCTGACCACCATTTTTTACGGGTCAAATTATACGTACTAGAAGGCTAGGATGTGCGTATTCTTAATGTTCATTAATCCAATGGTACGGGACATTATAGAAGATGGTTGGACCGCACCGGTGGAAATGGTGGATCGAGATGGAGTTCCAGTCACTCAACTCAAACCTATGAGAGCTTGGAGTGACCGAGAGGGTCTCTTTATGGC
>PVNU02003184.1:0-23644 GCA_003013855.2 Liriodendron chinense
CTGAAGGGTTTGGCCGGCCGGCCGGACAGTCCATGAAATGTGATTTTTCACAATTCCTCTCCTCAATCATCATTGCAATTCACATCCACCTCTGGTCCTTTCTTCCTTTGATCTTTAAGGCATGTAAAGTGAGTCCTTTAACATCATATAAGTGAAATCTCTCTCGCATTCCCACAAACATAAAAAAATGCATTAGATTAGTCTTTAATCATATAAATCATGCATAATGTGTGATGAATTGGGGTTAGAATATGCATAATTCAAAGCTCAACACTAATTCATCAAAGAAGATCCACACCATACATCAAGGTGAGTACACTCCCTACCGCTTAATATTTTATTTTCTTTTTTGTAATATGAATGCTGATAATGATGATTATGATGTGTTGATGGTGATGATGAAGTGGGACCCACTAATCATGGGCCTCACCGTGGTGACCGTATGCAATCTATACCTTTCATAGGTTTACACATACTTGGGTGAATGTAAGATACAAGATTCAGCTTGATACAAATCCTTTGTGGGACCCACTGATCGTGGTCCCACCGTGATGTTTAGAAGCGATCCTACTAGTTCACAGGGTCTCCAAGACCCCGTTGAAGGGACCACTCAAATTTCAGTAGGGTCCAAAATATGGACCCACCGTGATGTGTATTTGTCATCCAACAAGTTCATTTGCTGGACCCCACTGGGGTGACCAGCCCCTCACACACTCACACACACACCCTCACACACGCACACGCCAGCTCACAAATAATAATAATAATAATAAATTGGGGCACAGAGGACGCCTGCCTACTCTCTGGACGTTGGAGCGTCCAGAGAGGGACGACCCTCTTAACAGATACATGTAAGGGTTGTGGGGACAACAGCAGGCCTCACCATGATAGGTGCATCTTATCAAGCCGTCCATTCATTTTACCATATCATTTTAGGTTATGAACCCAAGAATGAGGCATATCTAAATTTCATGTGGACCACACTGTGGAATTGAAACCAACCGTTGAAAACTTTCAGAGGCCACAATAACGTTTGGCCGCCACCATTAAGGCACTAAAAGACCACAAAAAAAAAAAAAAAAAACATATAATAGAAAACAAAAGAGAGAGAGAAATGATGATGTGGGGCGCACTGCAGGCCCCACCGTGATCCACGTGCTTCATCCAGACCGTCCATCCCCTTGGCCAAACTATTTTAGTGCATTGGCCCAAAAATGGTCCAGATCTGATCATCAGTGGACCGCACAAAAGTATGGATTGGATTCACCGTTAAAAAATTCTATGGGCCACTATAATCCATATACCGTACACTTGTTTAAAAATTATATATATATATATATATATATATATATATATATATATATATATATATATATATATATATATATATATATATATATATAATTCACTGCAATCTAGAAAATAAAATATGTAATATAATACAATATGGGAGAGTCCAGAAAGGGACGTCTGTCCCTTAGTATTTCTTTTTTTGCCATTAGGCTGTGGGGCCTACCATGAACATTATATTTCAGATCTACACTGTGCATCATAATTGGCTGATGGATTTTAAGTGGTTCTATCCACTCCGTCCATTAGGTGGGCCACACAAAAAAAAATGAAACAGATCCAAATCTCGCGAGAACCACACGACAGGAAACGGTCTTGATTGAATGGCCACCATCAAAGCTCTCCTACGGCCTATTGTAAACCCTACCATGATGTATGTAGTTATATCCATGATGTCAATTCAGACCTCACCTTTGGTGTACATGTTTCATCCATACCGTTTAACTATTTTGCCAACCGTACGGTCCTGATCGTGAAACCCATTGTAGACCTCACATTAACATGTGCCTTGTACATTTATACAGTTCATTCTTAATCCACCTTGATGCATGTGAGTTACATATGCCGTCGACTTGTGGTGGACCCAAATTAATGTTTACGTGGCAATCCATCCGTCGTGGGGACCACTTGGAAGTAGAACCCGTCATATTGTATTAATTATGCACACATTGTCCAATTGCGACCAACTTTGAATCTCTCTCTCTCTCTCTCTCTCTCTCTCTCTCTCTCTCTCTATATATATATATATATATATATATATATATATATATATATATATATATATCCAAACCGCTCATCTTAGGGCCCACTATAGTATAGGAGCGTTACCCATGCGGTCCAAATGGCAGTAAAGAAACTGTGATGATTATTTGTAATCCAACCTATTGGCAACCCATTTGGAGGTGGAGCCCATTGGATTATATGAGTTTTATCAACACCGTCCACCATGCAAGGACCACTTTAATATAAGTACGTGATGACCATCCACTTTGTTAGACCCTGATAGGGCCCCAAGCCTGATAATGAGATACATCCAAAGCTTAGTGGGCCCAAAACATAAAAACAAATTCGGATTGGGCTAGGCCAAACTTGAGATAGGTGTTAGGCCGAATGTTTGAACCATTTAATTGAAGACCAGGAGATTTGTAGACTCCACTAATGAGCCCACTTAAGCATTAGAGTGGTGGACCCATTAGCTATAAGGACAGCATAGAGTAAAGCTTTGAGGGCCCAATAATGGAAACCGTGCGAGGCCGAAGTTGCTAATGAAATATCCATCTTATGATAAATGAAATGTGATTGTGATTGTGATAGTTATGGATGATAGTAATGGTATTGATTATCATGGACTAGTAGAAATATGCATTATGATGCTTTGAATATATTGATGTTGATCATAATCATGTATCTTGAAATGATGGTTTGTGCATGTGTGCCCTAATACATCCATCCATGCATAAGAAATGTGCTTTGTAATTGGGTCACATGACCGTGGATTGATACAACCAATAGTGGCACATGATGATTCTATATAAATTTTCTATAAGGGCTAAGCAAACACTAGACTCATGGCATTACATGTATACTATATGCACCTGGTTGTGTGCCTTGGAATGATTGCTTGAATTCATGCGTGATCGTGACATACATTATGATAGTAATACCACAATTGTGCCGTATTACATGAATTGAAACTTGATTATGAAATGTGTATCCACAATGATGACTTGAATTATTCCTAAAAAGGGACGGGACACCGGAAGTGCGAAATTGTAGGGGTAGATAGAAATCCCTTGGGTTGAAAGTCTTTAAACCTCGATGCTAGCTAGGGATGCTTCACCATCGGGCCGAGTGGACACATGGGTCATGGATTTAACTCTCATTAACGAGGTCAGGTTGAGAAGAGGTGGGTCCAACTTGCTTAAGGGCTGAGGTGTAAATAGGGACTGATCTGACCTGCCGACGAGGAGAAGTGCAATTGAGGTCCACTACTGGTGTGCCGGGTGGAAGTCTTGTGACACCACCATAGGGCGGGTATGTGAGGTCGATTACTGGTGCCCAGTGTGCATGGGTGTCGACCACGGTGTTTCCTGAGATTGTACAATTGTCATAGTACGGAACGATAGCATGACGATGATGAGACTACAAACACGTGTGATACAGTTATAGTTGTGGTAACAGAGGTGTAGTATTAAAGATGTGAAAACATGAAATAGTGGTGCTGGAAGCATTGATTTAAATCATGATCATGATGCATATGCATTGCATTGCATTACATTACATTGGTATTGGCATATTACATGTATTCTTCCATGTATGATTCCTTCATTGCATGTTTATTTTGCTTGCATGTAGGACACACCTCACACACGTGTATACTCACTGGGCTTCAAAGCTCATGCCTTCCTTTTATAATTTTTTCAGGACAGTATCATAATCAGGAGTAGGAGACGATGCATGTTGCGTGATTTTTAGACACTACGCTTTCAACGTATTTTAAGGATTATGTATATTTGAGAAATGATTGTAATGTAAATATATTGTATAAAGAGATATGATTCTTTTGCTCATGTTGGAAATGCCAATCTTTATGCCTGATATTTATTAGTGAAAAAAATTGTTTAAAAAATTCATAGTTAGGCGCCGAGCTTGGGACTTGGTGTATGAGTGTTGAGTACCGAACTCGTAGTTCGACGTGTCACGAGCCCAGTTCGGCCACCGTGAATCAGCTGCATGGGAGGTCAGGTTTAGGGCGCAACAAGATCAAAGGAAGGAGCCTAAGGCTAAGAGAAATTGACAAATCACGGCATGGATTGGTTCCAACGAATTAAGCTCTAGTGTGACTGAATTTAGAACTTCACACGCTATGAAGTTTTGGCCACTTTTGATGCCAACAAAGTTCCCTTCGGTTTATTTCGGTGTCACCTAAGGTGAACTTCGGTGCCACCTAAGGGGACATTTGGTGCCACTTAAGGTGTAACACCCTGAGATTTCGGCTCTCGTGTACAACACGACGACCTAATTCCCAAGGGTTTCTTAGGACGTGTGAGGATATACCTACTATATACTTACTCACAATCACACACAATACACCACATTTGGCAATCATGAGCAGAATGGTGGAACATGAATATTATTTCATTATATCTAAACTAAGTTATCAAATAATATCACTATATTCAAAGAAATCAAATATCATATGGTTCTCAACCTTGTCTACCTATTGGGACTTATTACAAACTCATATCTTCTAACTAATGAAATTTTAAATAAACATCAGGCCATGTCAGTCTCGTCTTCCACCATCTGCTCTCACAAGCCCTCATAATTATCTCATTGAGGCTCGGGTTCCTCTGGATCATTACCTGTATGTTCTAAATTGTATTTCAACAAAAATCGTCAAAAGCGGTATAGTGAAGAACTCCTTTAAGAATAGCAAAATATTTACATGTAAACATATCAAAACCATCATAGTCTTAATTAATGCAATGCATGCCCTGGCGTAGGATTCCTTGACTAGTCATTCCTAGCTACATGCTACCGGGATTTCTGGGACACACAAGCCATAAAGTTTGCTTGACCAAGTGAGAAGTGTGACGCTCATAGTCTAAACCTCACGAGACAATGTACAGGAAAAGTAAGTTACTTTAGCTTATTCTCAATTTCGTACACCCATATGGAGTCAAGTGTGTGCATGAGATTAGCCAATCCTTTATCATTACCAGTTTGCACATAGCCAATTAATGGGGTGAAATTGCGTCACTTTGATAACACTTGAGACGCTATACGTTGTTGAGCTTCCAATTTATACATATTCTAGCCCATTGTACCACATCATATGCATGGTTTGCATGGTTAAAAGACCCATTTAATGCATGTTTTGTGGATGTAGGAATGAGAGAGAGACTGCACTCAATTGATGATAAAAAAGAGCACATTTAGGAGCCCTTGGATGAAGACCTAAGGTGGGCCAAATAAGGAAGAAGAAAGAAGGAGAGAAGAGAAAGAAAGAAAGAAAGAAAAAAAAATGGAAGAAATAGGGCCATAACTAGTTAAGACCGGTCGGCCAACTCGTTACTCCTTTGTGTACTCGCTGGACATAGGACCAGCTTGGTCCGACCGGTCATGACCGGTTGACCATAAGGTCGGCCACACCACTGAACTCTTTGGACTATCCACTGGACAGGTCTGACCAGTCGGCCATCCAAGCTTGACCGGTCAAGACCGGTCGACTAGTGTAAAAGTTGCAAAAATTCAGCAGCTTGATCTTCAAGCTCCGAAAATCCATGTGCTGTGCATAAGTGTTGCGCAATTCTGAAAGATTTTGAGGCAGTAGAGCCTCTCCACTATAAAAGGACACCTAGGTTTCGTTCCTAAGGCATCATAGAAGATCAAGGACTTTGTGGGAGGTGAAGAGATCGTCGTGGAGTGTCTACAACTCTCCCAAATTCGGTTTTCCATGCTTTTAGTTAGTTTTTCATTGCTTTTAGTTGAAGCATGATAATGCTCAGCTAGAACCTCTTAGCTAAGGCTAAGAGGTGAAGCTTGTGGGTAGTTATCATGTTGAATTTGTTTTGATTCAAGTACTCTATTTAAGTTTGGATTTTAAGTTCTAGTTTGAATAAAAGTTGGTATTTTTGGATGTTTTATGAGAGTTCATATGCTTCGGACATGGGTTCCTTGCAATTCTTTGAGATTATCATGTTTGGTTTGATTAGGTTCGAATTGTAATAATCCCTAGCTTAAGTGGGTCCAATCATAAGACTAGCAAATGATAAGCAATAAGCTACCTAGTTTAAACATGCATAAATTAACATATGATTAAACTAATCAAGCACTTAATCTATGCAATCTAAGTAGACTATATGAGAGTAGATCATATAAGCTTAAGTCTACTCTAATTAGTGAATGTGCCTATCTAGTGCCTAACATACATTCTAATTAAGCATTCATAATTAAACAATTAAACCACAATGTATAATAAGAAATGTGCTAAAATACAATCACAAACTAACGATGTATAGTGGTTCGACTATGTATCTACTCCACTCCCAGTTTAAGTGCTCACCCCTTGAGCACACCGGCATTTACTAGGGAGTTTAAATCAGGTTCCTCTCAACCTAAGTGTTTTAACTTAGATCCATCTTACCGAGGAGTTTACAGGCTCCTCTCAACCTACAAGTTTACACCTGTATTGGTGGCTTCCCTTGTAGAATTGTTTTAGGCTCAACAAACAGGCCAATGATCAACAAACGAACCTAAAATTTAGGCTCAACAAACGAGCCAATGATCAACAAATGCCCCTAGACTTTTAGGCTCAACTAACAAGCCAAGGATTGACAAACGAACCTAAATCAAGTTTTACAAAAAAAAAAAAAAAAAAAACTCTACACTTATGTATAAATTAACATATGCATGATTAAACTAATCAAACACCTAATCTATGCAACCTAAGTAGACTATATAAGAGTGGATCATGTTAGTTCACTTTTCTGTAGCATACTAGTGCACCTTGTTTGTCAATCACTTAGGTCAGTGAATGTTCGCTTGCCTCAAGTGCAAGGCTGCGATGTAGTAATAAATCTTAGTAAGAACGAGGTCGATCCACAGGGAACTAGAAAACAAATTTTAAACTATTCCAGCAACTAGGATTGCAATAATTAAGAGATTCAATTTAGAGAATTATCTTAAACAGTAATTTAGGAAAATCAGTAATTAAAAGAACTAAGGCTTTCAAGGATCTACTTGTAACAATTCCATGTCAATTCAATCAATCCAAGCATAAAACACAACTAGATTTGAAGTTCTATCTCTCATCTAGTTTGAAGATAAAGCATTAAACCACATTCAATCCCACTTAAGTTAAACTTCCAAGTTCTAGTCCCATTCAACCACATAGCATTCAAAATCATAGCCTTCGGAGTAACAGCCATGCCTATGGACTATGGCATGCTCAAGGGTTACCATAATTTGAATTTAATCAAGCAACACATGATAATCTCAGAGAATTGCAAGGAATCCATGTCCGAAGCACATGAACTCTCATAAAACTTCTAAAAATATCAACTTTATATGAACTGGAACATCTAAAATTCAAACTTAAAGTAAAAGTACTTGAATCAAACTGAATTAAATATGAAATTAGCTTCAAGCTTCACCTCTTGGCCCTAGCTAAGAGATTCTAGCTGAGCATTGTCATACTACAACTAAAACTCAATAAAAAAACTAAAAAGCATAAAAACCTGAATTCGGGAGAGTTGCAGACGCTCCACGACGACTCTCTTCACCTCTCACGAAGTTCCTCAGCTTCTATGATGCCCTAGGAAGAGACCCTAGGTGCCCTTTTATAGTGGGGAGCTCTACCGCCTCAGACACTTTCAGAAGTGCATAGCACTTACGCACTTGCGCAGAAAAATCAGAACTTCAAAATAAAAGATTGCTGTTTACGCATGGCCGACCGGTCGGACCTATCTGGTCCTTCATCTAGTGAGTGCACAGAGGTGGTGACTTGTTGGCCGACCGGTCACGACCGGTCGGGCCTATCTGGACCTTAGTCCAGTGAACTTTCAAGGTGGGCAGTGGGATGGCCGACCGATCAGGACCGGTCGTGGCTCCCTTAGCCAACCGGTCATGACCGGTCGGACCTCTGTTTTTCACAACTTCTTTCTTTCTTTCCTCCTCTCTCTCTTCTACTGGCTTTCTTCTTTCTTTGGTCCTCCTTCAATCATCAATAAAAGTCTTCTAATTGGGTCTTTTAAAGCATCAATTGGGTGAAGTCGCTCTCATTCCTACAATCACAAAACAAGCATTAGATGGGTCTTTTAAACATGCAAACCATGAATATAATGTGATGTAATGGGCTAGATCATGTATAAATTGGAGGTTCAACAGTGAATCTAGTGTCGATTGAGCTTAATGAAGATGAAGATCGAAGACTCAAGTGGCCCTGCTGCATTAAGGAAGAAGAAACAGGTATACGTGATGCCTTGGTGTGCCTTAACCTTGACCAAAACCAAACCCTTAAACTCTTGATGACCTTAACCACATTAGACATACCTTAGTCATCATAGATTGGCCCTAGGTGTCCCAGAAGATCACCTAACAGAGGGCTTTGAGGTTGCATGTGCTATGTGATCCAAGACCAAACCCATTAGCTCTGTGCATTGCCTGACCGATCGGTCGGCTGGACTGGGCTGACCGGTCTTCACCGGTCGGACAGATCCAGTCCAGTTACAGCGTTGCTGTACCACATCAAGCTTAAGGGCCGACCGGTCTTAACCGGTCAGACATACCCCCCCACTAAGACAGCAAGCACCCTATCTTGCCTGGCCGTTGGCCGACTAGTCTTAACTGGTCAGGATAGGTCGGGACTAGCCATTTTTTGACCATTTTATGTCCATTTGGACCTTTTTATAAAGAGGCTTGGGTGTTTGTTGAGCATATGAAGAGGAATTTTCAAAGGAGTGAAGTCACCATTGTTGGAGATCATTTGAGACCCATTCCTAACTTATACAAGGCATCTTCCTTGTGCTTTAATACAATATTGGAGCATTTCAAACTCATGAAGAAGATAACCTTCATCCCCTCTTGATCTTTAAAGTTTGGATCTTCCTTGATAGTTATATCCTTATCCAAATCTCTAAGATGAGATCGATGTAGGTGAGCAACTCTAGGCAACCCATTCCTATTAGTTGTAGAGTTCTCAAACCTAACCTCCTATCACCTTGGGCATCTCAAAGGCATCACAAGCAAGGTGATTGATCAAGTATAGCTGAGGCATTGGCGACGCACCAGCAACACAATCGGGAGAGCATGGGAAGCTGATTGAAGCATGGGAGAGCGGAGATCAAGCAACCCGAACCGACGCTGAATAAGGGGCTCATCTGACAAGTAAGGTTGTCTTTGTAGAAAGTCCATCCACTCAATTCCCTGTGGGAGT
The DNA here is from genome assembly GCA_003013855.2 of Liriodendron chinense. Taxonomy (NCBI): domain Eukaryota; kingdom Viridiplantae; phylum Streptophyta; class Magnoliopsida; order Magnoliales; family Magnoliaceae; genus Liriodendron; species Liriodendron chinense. The sequence goes on from PVNU02003184.1 coordinate 9,290, forward strand.
TGAGTGTAGAGTTTGTTTTTCAAACTTGAACTAAGGTCGTTTGCCGATCCTTGGCTTGTTTGTTGAGCCTAAACTCTAGGGACGTTGGCCGTTCCTTGGCTTGTTTGTCGACCTAAGATGTTAATGTCAGATTTTGTTACGAGATACTCCGGCTTTCCTCCTTTGCTCCAGCAGAGATTTCCACCACCAGACCTGAAGTAAGACAGCAAATAAGGGTGGCTGGGGACCAGCCGTTAGCCCTCCGATGCTTAAGTTAGGCCACAGTAAGAAGAGAAGCCAAGCAAAAACAGGACCAAGATTGAATGATGTATGCGTACCTGCTCTTAATGGAGCCACCCCTTTATATAGATCTGAGGCAATCCAATTTGTTACGTGAGATATCGAAATCCCGTTGATGTCGCATACGATACTGAGAATTTGCTGATTTTGTGGGATAAGATCCTATCTTTTGAGTCAGCATCCAACCCAATGACTTATTTCAACAATCACGCCCCTTGATAGCAATCCCTTGAAATCCGGCTGGAAGCCGTAGTTAGAATCATAACCCCCGAAAAGGAAGGAGATGCCCGTAGTTGGAGTCATAACCTCCGAAAAGGAAGGAGACGCCGACGAGTCGGGGACCACCGAACTGGATATGGCCCTGCTTGGTGTCGCAGAGGGATTGAACAAACCACTCGACGGGAATCGGGTGCTAGTACTGAAGGCTAAGAGATATTTCCGCAGGAAAGCTGCTCGCATATTAAAATGTGGTCGCGAGTCCGAGTACATACTTAGATGTAACGTCTTTCAAAGACTTGTGAGAAAGTCTGCTCGCGAATCTAGTTTTCCCGTATTTGACTATCTATGACTCCTGATTAGGTGAGCTCGATAGTCGAATGGACGTTCCGCACTCATCCAATATTCGACTCTCGATCATATGATCTCGAAAGTCGAATGGACGTCCCGCACTTATCCAATATTCGACTCTCGATCAGATAATCTCGAGAGTCGAATGGACGTCCCGCACTTATCCATTCTTCAACTCCTGAGATTACAATCTCGAGAGTCGAAGCCGTACTCCACCTTTACCCGCTCTGCGACTCTTGATCAGATCATCTCGAGGGCGAGATGGGCATTTCCGCGTGAAACCTTATCTCCGCCATTTTGCCTATAACAGATGCCCCCCAAGTCCTTGCCGCCAAGAATTTCTTAAGGACTTAGCTCACTATCACACGAAACCGCCCGCTGCTTTCATCGAGGATGGCACCCCACATGATGGGCTGGAATTAATGAGCGCCAGCTTTCCGCAGCCTTTCCGCAGACAGAAAATGAAGGGGCGCTCGCCACGTGTTTGAGGAGTTAATGGGCGTGCCTGCTCGAGCGCTGTGTCAAGGGAGGGACTGCCACGTGCCATCAGATACGGCGGAATGATTGCCTATAAATATACGGAGTCCGCCATTTCTTTGATTTTCTACAGAAGTTTTTTCGAAAGGAACCTGCAGTTTTCTTTCCATTCTTCTTCCTCTTCCGGTGTTCATTTTCTTTCCTGTTTTTGGTATACTTCTTTTTTCTTCTCCTTTTATTTTTATCTCCCCATGGCTGGGAACTCTGACGAAACTACTGTCCCTCTTGGTGATGCCACTCCGGAGTCCTCTGCCTCCAGCAGTGCAAGGGTTTCGGCGGGGAGATACACAGCAGCCGGATATCCTTCCGTTTTATCGGAGGACCGGCTGGCTGAGCTACGGGAGAGATACCTAATCCCTGACTCAGTAACTCTCCGTTTGCCCGGAGGTGGAGAAACACCCGACTCCCCCCCCCCCCCCCCCCCCCCCCCCAGGATGCGTAGCGTTTTATGAGTACCAGCTTATCCTGGGGGTACGCCTTCCCCTCCATCCCTTCGTTCGCGATGTACTACGGTGTTACAAAATTGCCCCTGGGCAACTCATTGTGAACGGGTGGAGGGTGGTTTTGGGCTCCTTTACCCTTTGGGCTCAGGCTGGCAACGGGGAACTCACGGCGGAGGAGTTCCTCCGTATGTTTCGTCTGAAGAAAGCTCCCTCCAGCGAAGGCTGGTATTATTTGTGTTACTGGCACCGGGATAATTTCGTGTTGGGGAAGCCCTCCTCGAACTATCCCGGCTGGAGGAAGCGGTGGTTCTATGCTTCCGGGAGCTGGGAGTCTGCCTCCTCCAGGGGTCCAGGAGTGACCCGGTTTTTCTGTGAAGGTAGACACAATCCCGTATTGTGCAGTTTCCTCAGAATAATTTTTAGGGTTTTGCTTCGTTTGACCCTTATTTGTGCTCGCAGGTATCCCGGCCTTGAGGAAACCGAATTTGAAAGGAGGGATCAACGAGAAGATTGTCAGAGTGTATAAGGTGCCTGTCGGAGATAGGCATATCGAGGCTTGCTTATCTCCTTTGCGACTTGCAGCAGCAGGCCTCATATCCAGGAGAGAAGTTGAAATGACGAAGGCTGGAGAGAAGAGAGGCCTGCTGCCCCGACTGAAGGGCACAGGCTCCAAAAGGCAGAAGAGAACCCCTGCCGAACCGTCTCAATCTTCCATCCGCACGGGCAACGATCAGCCTGCCCTTGCCGCGAGCACGGCGGGGGCCCCAGCTGGGCCCACTATTCCTTCACTGGTGGTCGCACCTGGGCCACCAGTGATCAACATTGCAGATAATTCCCCAGATGGGGTGGGGTCCAGCTGCCCCCCAGCTGAAGAGGCTCGAGAGCAGGTAGAGCCTCAAGAGCCGATTCCTGCTCGGGAACTGGTCCCGGCTGCCGAGCAGGGACCTGCTCGCGAGTCCATGGCCCCACCTCGCTAGCAGGCCGGTTTGGTCGTTGCCCAATCGTCTGGGAGTGGGACGTACTCTATTCCACGCCACCTCCATCCTGTATGTAAATTTTTGTTCGAGAATGTCCCGCCTCACGCCTTCGGCTCCCTCCCCGAGCCAAGTCCTGAGAACCTTATCCTCGAAGCGGGGATGAGGATGGTTCAGGTAAGACTTCGTCAAGACCTGTTTCGACCTGTTGTTACGTTCCAGAACTCTTATATTTTTCATCTCTTTGCAGGGTTTAGATCTTATTCTGCGAACGAGGCGTGATATCGTTGCCGCCCGTCGCACGATAGAGGAGGCTGAGGGAAAGAGGACTGCCTTGGAAAAGGCAGTTCAAGGAAGAGATCAACTGCTCAAGGCTCGTGAGGCAGTGATCTCGAAGAGAGATGAGGAGAAAAAGATCCTCATCGAGAAGATCCAAGTCCTGACCGACAGGTATCAGGCCTTGGACTCAGACTACGTGAAGCTCACGGGTCTGAAGGAGAAGGCAGAGAGAGAGAGAGGGAGATCTTCCGGCAGGACAAGATCTCGTTAGAGGAGCAATTCGCGGGGGCCAGGTCGCAGCTCAAGGAGGCCTACGACAACTTGACTAGGGAGCGCACCGCTCTTGCGCAGCTTAAGGACGACTCGATCCACTGGGACGAGGAGAGAGTCGCCCTTGTAAAAATGCTCTCGGAGGAAGGTGCTCGGGCAGTTTCCGAGTTCCGGACTTTGCAGCTGTATGACGATGAACGATATGAGTCATACGATGCTGGTCGAGACTTTGCACTAAGAGTAGTGCAACAAATGATCCCATCCTTCGATATGGGGGAATTCGGTCGAGTCGCGACCATTATAGCTGCAGAAGAGCAAGCTGCTGCCGAGAACGAGGTGACCGAAGCCACGCAGGCTGGAGGGGCTCCCGAAATGGGCCCTGAAGTCGAGAGCGTGGCTCCTCCAAGCGATTGATTTCCTTTTTCTTTTTTTTTCTCTCTTGTATCTGCGCTCATGTATCTGTAATCATCAAATTATCAATGAAAAGATATTTTGGAAGTGTTATTGTTTTGTTGCTGTTTTCCATCTTCCATTTTTTGCTTTATGTTGATCTCGAATGGATTCATCAGAGATGTGACCCTTTAATTTGAGCATGAGCTGCGCTGCTCGCATTCAAGGTGTATGACCACATTCCAGCGCGAGCTGTGGTGCGATTCGAGCCCGAGCTACGATGCTCGCGATTAGGGTATATTACCCCGATCCCATAATTTGAGCACGAGCTGCGGTGCTCGCATTCCGGAGTGCGATCCCTCCTCTCACCAGTCGTGAGTAACCAACTCATGAAAATGAATTAGACTCAATCCGGGGGTCGTCCGACCGTGTCCGCGTTGAGATAGACTGATCTATCGATTGAGATTTTAATTCTACCAAGGGCAGGAGGTTGGTCAAGAGATGGTATTCATTCTCTTCGAGGCTGTTCAGGTCCATGTAAATGGAGAAGCAACCAACTAGTGATTTCAGTCCTACCAAAGGTAGGCAATTGGCCAAGAGGATGTGTAAGCACTCTCTTCAGGGCTATTCAGGTCCATATAAATGGAGTAGCAGCCAAAAGATATCCTTCACTTTATTCATAAAACGCTATAATGAACTACATCGAATCTAGGGGTAGTATCGTAGCAAATGCTCCACGTGCCAAGGGCGACGTACGGGCTTCCCTTGCATGTCTTCAAGATAATAAGTACCGGGTCGCACAACCCTAATAACCCGATACGGGCCTTCCCAATTCGGATCCAATGAACGAACAGGGACTCCAAGATTTTGCCTTAGGACCAAATCTCCGAACTGGAAGGATCTAGGTCGAACCTTCGCATTCCGATAACGAGCAATACGTTGTTGATATGCCGCCACTCGTATTTGGGAAGCATTTCTTCGCTCTTCCAAGAGATCGAGATGAAGTCGGAGGTTTTCCTGATTGCTCGCGAGATCATACTGTTCGATCCGATGTGAGGGCACTTGAATTTCCACCGGTACTACTGCGTCAACACCAAATGCTAAGGAGAAAGGAGTTTCACCTGTCGATGTACAAGCCGTGGTTCTATAGGCCCATAACACCTCTGGTAGAAGCTCTGGCCACACCCCTTTACATTCACCTAGCTTGGTCTTTAAATGATGTTTTATGATTTTATTCACTGCCTCGACCTGCCCATTCGCCTGAGGATGATATGGAGAAGTGCGGAGATTACGTATCTTCCATTTGTCGCAAAATTCATCAAAGGCTGCGTTGTCGAACTGCGTTCCGTTATCGGTGATTATAGTATGAGGAAGTCCAAAGCGACATATGATATTTTTCCACATAAACTTAGTAGTTTGTTTTTCAGTAATTTTGGCTAATGGTTCTGCTTCGGCCCATTTGGTGAAATAATCAACCGCCACGATCGCAAACCTATTCTGTCCCTTTCCCATAGGTAAGGGCCCGATAATATCGATCCCCCACTGAGCAAAAGGCCAAGGGCTGTCGACTGGGGTCATCCGCTCAGACGGTACACGAGGTATAGGTTGATATCGTTGACACTTGTCGCATTTTTTAGAAAATTTGATGGCGTCTGCTTTCATAGTAGGCCAATAATATCCTTGCCTCATCGCTTTATATGCTAGAGATCGCCCCCTGGGATGATTACCACATGCCCCCTGGTGTACTTCATCTAGAACACGATGTGCTTCTTCTGGATGAAGACACCTTAAATAAGGCAAGGAGAAGCTTTTTCGCAATAAGATTCCATCTTGTAAGGTGTACCTGGCAGCTCGAAATCGAATTTGTCTTGCAGCTTTCTTGTCTTCTGGTAGGTATCCATCTCTGAGATAAAGGATGATAGGATCCATCCAGCATGGAGATGATTGTACCGATATAACTTGTTCTAGAGTCACGTGGTCGATACTCAAGTTCTGACGATGCTCGATGGGGATTGAATGTGATAACTCCGATTCCGGTGCAGAAGCGAGTTTTGCCAAGGAATCGGCAAGTTGGTTCTGCTCGCGAGGGATATGAATTATTTTATAAGTCTTCAGTTTGGCGAGCAAGATGAGGACACGAGATTTGTATAAGGCCATTCTTTCTTCTTTGGCTTCGAATTCACCAAGAACTTGATTGACAATGAGCTGGGAGTCGCTATAAATTATCAAATTTTGGACTGCGAGGACAATGGCCAGTTCGAGGCCAACAATTAGGGCCTCATATTCTGCTTCATTATTGGAGACGCGTGATTCGAAACGCAGAGCGTATTGAAAATGCGTCCCGTCGGGAGCCACTAAAATCAGGCCCGCTCCACTGCCAGTGGCCCGTGACGACCCGTCCACGAAGAGCGACCAAGGAGGCTGGTCGCTGGTCATGACATTATCTTCAGAAGAATATGTAAATTCGGCAATGAAGTCAGCCACGGCCTGGCCCTTGACTGCGGTCCTAGGACAGAATGAGATGTCATGCTCGCTGATCTCGACCGCCCATTTAGTTAAGCGCCCGGAAGCCTCAGGCTTTTGAAGGACTTGCCGTAATGGATGATTTGTTGGTACTAAGATAGCATGGGCTTGAAAGTATGGTCGCAGTTTTCGAGCTGCCGTGATTAAGGCTAGGGCCAGTTTCTCCATATCAGAATACCTAGTTTCTGCATCAACCATTGCTCGACTGATATAATAAACGGGCCTTTGTACCCCGGAATCTTCTCTTATTAAAGCGGCACTAACGGCCGTGGAAGACACAGATAAATAAAGAATGAGTTGCTCATGTGCCACAGGCTTAGACAAAATGGGGGGAGCGCTCATATATTGCTTCAGTTGTTGAAAAGCTTCTTCACACTGAGGTGTCCACTTCTAATCAGACTTGGCCGTTGCACGAAGGAGTTTGAAGAAGGGCAAGCACTTGTCAGATGCTCGCGAGATGAACCTGTTCAATGATGCGATGCGACCAGCTAGACGCTGGACGTCCTTCAGAGTCACTGGGGATTTCGTCTCTATCAATGCTTTAATCTTTTCGGGATTTGCTTCAATTCCACGCTGGCCAACCATGAACCCAAGAAATTTTCCTGCAGACACTCCAAATGCGCATTTTTCTGGATTTAACTTCATTTGATACTTCCTCATCAGATCAAAGGCTTCTCGAAGATCAGGAATGTGGTCATCTTCATCGATGCTTTTCACGAGCATATCGTCAACATATACTTCCATATTCCTACAGATTTGAGCAGCGAATATTTTGTTGACAAGACGTTGATAAGTGGCCCCTGCATTTTTGAGACCGAACGGCATTACCTGGTAGCAATATAATCCTCGATCTGTGATGAAGGCAGTATGCTGGCTATCAGGTGGATGCATCATAATCTGGTTGTAACCAGAATAAGCATCCATAAAACTGAGGAGAGCATGTCCAGCTGTTGAGTCAACCAACTGGTCGATCCGCGGTGTCGGAAAACTATCTTTGGGACATGCTTTGTTCAAGTCTGAATAGTCGACGCACATCCTCCATTTGCCATTAGCTTTCCGGACGAGAACTACGTTGGCGACCCATTCTGGGTAGTCAACTTCTTTTATGAAATTAGCCGCGAGTAGCTTTTCAACTTCAGTTTTGATTGCCATTTGTCTTTCTGCAGTAAAGGCACGTCGACGCTGATGTACGGGTTTATGCTTCGGGTCAATGTTGAGACGATGTGCGATGACATCAGGATCGATGCCTGGCATATCTTTATGAGACCAAGCAAACACGTCCTTGTATTCGGTGAGGAAACGGATTAAATTTTCACGATGGACAATGTTTAAGGAGGAACCGATGTACACGATCTTAGACGGGTCGTCTTCGGTCAAACGGATCGCCACTGTTTCCTCCCCTGGAGTTCCTGATTTCAGAGCATTTTCCCTTGGATCCAACGCGGTGGCGGGAACGTCGGATGAACCTTGAACTATTTCCATGACAGGTGTCGCTTGAGCCTTCTTTCGATCTTGGAGGGCTATCTGGTAACAGGACCGTGCCTCCTGCTGACTTCCTCGCACGACCCCGATGCCATTTGGGGTTGGAAATTTAGCACATAAATATGAAGGGTGCAAGGCCGCTCCAACCTTAGTTAGAGACGGCCGCCCCAAGATGGCGTTATATGCTGATATTCGATCCACGACGAGGAATTTTACGAAGATGGTGGTCTTCGCTGGACTCTCCCCAAAGGTGACTGGGAGATCGATACTTCCTTCAGGTGTTACTACCTCTCCTCCAAAGCCGACAAGAGGGGTCGATACTGGCTTGAGGAGGTTTCTGGCAAGTGCCATCTTGTCGAAAGCCTCCAAATACAGAATATCGGCTGAGCTACCTGTATCCACCATAATTCGATGAGTCAGATAATTTGATACCTTCAGTGTGACTACGATGGAATCTTCATGAGGGAAGTGAATTCCCGCTGCATCTTCGAGGGTGAAAGAAATTGGAGGATGGCTTGCTTTTGAGGAGCTGGACGTCTGTTCCAGCCAATAGATTTGCTGGGGTTCTTTGGACGCCTTCCGAGCGTATGCTTTTCTTGAAGCTTGAGAGTCACCCCCACAAGCTGGTCCCCCGACGATAGTGCGAATCTCTCCCGTGGGCTCGGCGTCCTCCTGGTCGGTTTGATGATGAGGTGGTTCCTTTTGACGAGATGAGGTCTTCGCCCTTTCTGGTGATCGATTTTTACGAGCAACATAATCCTGGAGATGGCCTTTTCGAATAAGGGCTTCGATATGGTCTCGTAAAGAGATGCAGTCCTGGGTCCTATGCCCGTGATCTTTGTGAAAGTAACAGAACTTGCTCTTGTCCCTCTTTTCGGGATCGGATTTGATCTTTGCAGGCCACTTCACATATGGCTTGTGTTTAATCTCCATTAGAACTTTTTCAGGAGGCTGATTAAGAGGAGTGTAATTATGATATTTACCAGAGTAAGACCTCTTAGGAGAACGATCGCGCTGGTCACGACGGTGTTTCTTATCCGTAAAAGAGGCTCCTTCTGGCTTGCGCTTTTTGCTCTGTACTCCATGGCGTGTCAATGCGATTTCTTCTACATTGATATATTTCTGAGCTTTGGCTTGGAATTCTGCCATAGTTTTTGGTGGGCTTTTATCTAAGGCAAACCTGAATTTCTCGCTCGTTATCCCGGCAATGAGGGCTGTAAGACCCTTTTCTTCGGTGTAACCCTCAGTTTGAACGGCTTCGGCAGTGAATCGTACTGTGAACTCCTTTATTGTCTCCCCATGTTGCTGTTTCAAATTCATCAAATGGGAGGCTGGCTTCTTAATGCGAATACTCCCCATGAATTGAGAAAGGAATATCTCTGATAACTGGGAAAAGGAATTGATGGAGCGGGGCTTTAACCCCCGGAACCACGTACGAGCTGCATCCTTCAATGTAAGGGGAAAAGCCCTACACATGATTTCTGAACCATGTCCCTCCAACTCCATGAGGGACCTATATGTTTCCAGGTGTTCCAGAGGGTCGCCAATTCCTGTGTACGGAGCGATAATAGGCGCTCGATACTTTCTGGGTAATGGGGCTTCTATGACCTCGCTGGCGAAGGGAGATTCAGATTGGTGTATCGCCGCCGTGACGGCAGATGGCCGATTTGCCTGGTATCGCTGTTCCATGACATCAAAACGATCTTGGATTCTTTTGAGATCTCCTTCCCATGGTAGGGTATAGCTAGATGTTTCGGCGGTGGAGCCTTGCGGTTGAGGTTGTCGAGACGAACTAGAATGTATGGAATGCGGAGACGGTACAGGGGGATGGCCGCCGAGTGGCGGGGCCTGTGGTTCGTCCATAGAATGTCTGGAAGCTACTGGCATGGGTTGCGGTGGCAACCCTCCAGAGGGTTGTTTTTGCGGTTCAGGGAAGTGCTGATCAAGCCGGTTTGACAGCGCTTGGACTCCGGCGTTTAGAGTTAGGAGAGTGTTTCCGAGGAAGCGTAGGACATCATCTTGATTTCCAGAGGCTTCCAATAACGGGTTTGTCGTTGGTATATTCGGGGCTCCTTGAGGGATATTCGTTGGAGCAGGTGGGAGGACAGGTACGGATTCCGTCTCATCAGGTGGCGGTGGTGCCTGCCTTGAAGTTGAAGGATGAACAGCCTTTTTAGGAGGCATCGCCGAAGGAGTTTTATCGGTGGTTAGCACGATTGATTTTGATGATCAAGTCGTTCCCACAGATGGCGCCAAACTGTTAATGTCAGATTTTGTTACGAGATACTCCGGCTTTCCTCCTTTGCTCCAGCAGAGATTTCCACCACCAGACCTGAAGTAAGACAGCAAATAAGGGTGGCTGGGGACCAGCCGTTAGCCCTCCGATGCTTAAGTTAGGCCACAGTAAGAAGAGAAGCCAAGCAAAAACAGGACCAAGATTGAATGATGTATGCGTACCTGCTCTTAATGGAGCCACCCCTTTATATAGATCTGAGGCAATCCAATTTGTTACGTGAGATATCGAAATCCCGTTGATGTCGCATACGATACTGAGAATTTGCTGATTTCGTGGGATAAGATCCTATCTTTTGAGTCAGCATCCAACCCAATGACTTATTTCAACAATCACGCCCCTTGATAGCAATCCCTTGAAATCCGGCTGGAAGCCGTAGTTGGAATCATAACCCCCGAAAAGGAAGGAGACGCCCGTAGTTGGAGTCATAACCTCCGAAAAGGAAGGAGACGCCGACGAGTCGGGGACCACCGAACTGGATATGGCCCTGCTTGGTGTCGCAGAGGGATTGAACAAACCACTCGACGGGAATCGGGTGCTAGTACTGAAGGCTAAGAGATATTTCCGCAGGAAAGCTGCTCGCATATTAAAATGTGGTCGCGAGTCCGAGTACATACTTAGATGTAACGTCTTTCAAAGACTTGTGAGAAAGTCTGCTCGCGAATCTAGTTTTTCCGTATTTGACTATCTATGACTCCTGATTAGGTGAGCTCGATAGTCGAATGGACGTTCCACACTCATCCAATATTCGACTCTCGATCATATGATCTCGAAAGTCGAATGGACGTCCCGCACTTATCCAATATTCGACTCTCGATCAGATAATCTCGAGAGTCGAATGGACGTCCCGCACTTATCCATTCTTCGACTCCTGAGATTACAATCTCGAGAGTCGAAGCCGTACTCCACCTTTACCCGCTCTGCGACTCTTGATCAGATCATCTCGAGGGCGAGATGGGCATTTCCGCGTGAAACCTTATCTCCGCCATTTTGCCTATAACATAAGACTAGGAGTTGTTTGGCACTCCTTGGCTCGTTTGTCGAGCCTAAACAAAGTCTCCAAGGGGGAGCCTCCGACACGGGATGTGAACATGCGTCGGGTTGAGAGTTAGCCTTATCCAAAACTCTGTTTATGGTTGAGAGGTGAACCGAAAAAACCTCCGTGTAAAGGTTGAGAGGTGAACCTTATTTAAAACCTCCGATAGTGAATGTCAATGTGCTCAATGGGGTTGAGTACTTGAACTAGGAGTGGATAGACCCAAAGTCGAACCACTATACATGCTTGTGTTTGTGATTAAATTGAGCACATTGTTATCTTAGCATTGTATATTTAATTATTAATTATGAATGCTTGATAGAAATGTATGCTAGGCATTAGATAGGCACATCCACACACAAGATGTACTTTCACTACTAGTGTAGACTTGAGAGCTCATTGATCCATTCTCATAAGTCTACATAGGTTGTACAGATTAGGAGTTTGATTTGTTTAGTCATTTGAGTATCTATGAATGCTTAGACTAGGTTGTTTATTGCCTAAACCACATGCTAATCTTGTGATTGGACCCACTTAGGCTTGAAAGCCGAAGTGTTCTTGCTTGCTTAGTTAAATTGTGAAAGTAGGCGAAAGAATTTCAAAAGGTCCTAATCACCCCCCTATAGGACTTAGTAATAATTCTAGTTGCTCTTTAAGCTTTCATACATACGAAGGTGTCGTGTTAGACTACCGACATAATTTCAGATCATATAAGCTCAAGTCTACTCTAATTAGTGAACATACATCTTATGTGTGAATGTGCCTATCTAGTACCTATCATACATTCTAATTAAGCATTCATAATTAAACAATTAAACCATAATGCATATAAGAAATATGCTCAAATACAATCACAAACACAACGATGTATAGTGGTTCGACTATGTGTCTACTCCACTCCCGGTTTAAGTACTTGCCCCTTGAGTACACCAGCATTCACTAAGGAGTTTAAATCAGGTTCCTCCCAACCTGGGTGTTTTAACTCGGATCCACCCTACCAGGGAGTTTACAGGTTCCTCCCAACCTACACGTTTACACCCGTGTTGGTAGCTACCCTTGGAGACTTGTTTTAGGCCCAACAAATAGGCCAATGATTGACAAACGAACTTGAAATTTAGGCTCAACAAATGAGCCAAGGATCGCCAAACGCCCTTAGACTTTTAAGCTCAACTAATAAGCCAATGAATCAACAAATGAACCTAGATCAAGTTTGACAAAAAAAACTCTACACTCAAATCTCCATGGAAGAGAGTGGTTGGACTTTTACAGATTGACAACTCACTTATTGGATTTGAACCCTGTTAATGCGCCGCTTCAAGTTGATTGATCTCCGCTCTCTCGTGCTTCAATTAGCTCCCCTTTGTGCTCCCTCGATGCTATTGTCAATGCGTCGCTAATGCTCAAGCTCCATCTTCAACGATCAATCACCTTGCATTTTATCTTCTTGAGATGACCAAGGTGATAGGAGGTAGGTTTGAGATCTCTACAACTAATGGAAATAGGTTTCCTAGAGAATCTCTCCTATAATGATCTCATTATAGAGTTTAGATAGGAATATAACTATCTAGATCGGTTCAAACTTTAGAGATTAAAGATCGGTTCAATAGGAATGCTCTATTCTTGTAATGAATCATAAGAAAGATGACTTGTTAGGGTTAGGATTTGAGCTTCTAATCGTCTCCAATAGTGGTAGCTTCAAACTCTTCAAAATCCCTCCATCTTTACCAAAAAATGCCTCTCCCGTTTATATAGAAAATTTTTCAACGGTCATAAAACAAGCAGAAAATGGTCACTTCGATAGATTAAAATACCAATTCGATTGATTGAAGTGATCTTCGATATATTGAAATGGTCAGTTCGATATAATGGAAAATCTTTCCAGAGAAATCAACAAGTTGTTGGACATATTTCAATTTGATCGAATTGAGTTTTGGTATATATCGAAACATCAATCTTGATATATCGAGTTGATTCATTTGATTGATCGAAGAAACTGTCTAGAGAGTTGGTAAGTTGATGGATATATTTTGATATATCGAAATAGTCTTTTCGATCGATCGGAGTCTTATCGAAACTGGACTCCGATGTATCAAAGACCTATTGAAAACTGTTGTTTGGGCTGGTTTGATTACAACAACTTCTACCTCTTATATTAACCTAATTTATCATGTTTTTCTATATGATCTAAGGCTAATAAGGATGATTAAGACAAAAAAGGGGCAAAGGCTACGGAATATGTGTATTTTTCGCTACGGATATAATCCGTAGTGATTTTACTATGGATTAAATCCCTAGCAAAAAGCTGCTACACCCCGCACCATAGCTAATGTTTAAGACTTGTCCTAAGGGGCTTTGTAGGGCCCACCTTAATGTGTGTGTTTTATTAAGCCGTCCATTTATTTTGAAAGATCATTTTAAGGGATAGGCCAAAAAAAGAGGTAGATTAAAGCCTCAAGTGGACCACACCATAGGAAACAGTGGAGATTTAAGTGCGTACCGTTGAAATTTGGTGGTCCACTTGGTCTTTTGATCTGCCTAATTTTTTAGATATAGTCCTAAAAAGATCTTGCAAAATTAATGGACAGAGTGGTTAAACCACACACATCATGGTGGGCCCCACGAGCCCTAGACTCACTGGACCTCTCGCCCTAGCGGACTGTCCCAAAAAAAAGAGGGGATTTGTTTTTTCCCAAAGACTCTCGCCCTCCCCACCAAAACAGACCCTCAAACCCTCCCACGCACTCGCCTCTCGTCCCGACTCTCCCTCTTCCCCTCTCCCTCTACTACCCATGAGCCCTCTCTCTCCCTCTTCCTCCCTCGCTCATTCACCCTATCCCTCCCTCTTGCTCCCTCTCCCTGAATCTCGTTGTCAAGAGGGCTTCTTCCTCAAATCCGGTGATCTCTCAATCTCAATCTCACTGCTGTTCGCTTCCCCAAGTGTAGGGTTGCGATGTAGTAATAATCTCGGTAAGACTGAGGTCGATCCACAGGGACTTGTGTAGGAATTTACAAAACACTTCTAATGATTTCTACTGAAGAGCTAACTAAACGGAATTTAGTAATTTGGTGAAGATAGCAAATTTGAACTAAACTGAAGATAATCAATTAATAAAAAGACACTAGGGGTTTAAGGATCCACTTGTAGCAATCCTTGATGCTCAATCCGCTGTGGTTTCTCACTTTCTCAACTAGAATTGAAATTAAGTTCTATCTAGTCAGATGATAGAGTAGTTAAAACAAGTAATCTGGCTTATGTGTGAGTCATGTACATGATTCTCTCAA